>PVIA01005922.1:0-106532 GCA_004024845.1 Tonatia bakeri
GGGGGGTGGGAGGACTTGAATGGGAATAAGGGGGCGAAAACTGTACTTGAACATTCATTTAAATTTAAAAAAAAAAAAACTTAGGTGCATCTTATGGTCCAAAAATATGGTATATTCCTAGAATAAATACAACTTGGTTGTGATGTATTTTCATATTTATGTATTATTGCACACAATCTAATATTTTATTTATGATTTTTGTATCTACTTTCATGAGTGAAACTGGGTTACAGTTTTTCTTCTCTGATAATGTCCATGCCAGGCTTTGGTGTCAAGATTATGCTGGCCTCATAAAAAGCCAGCATAAGTTGGAACAGCATGAATTGGAACAAGTTCCCAACAACAAACAAAAAAAAGAACCTAGACTAACCCTGCTGGTAGCTACTTTTCCCAGGATCTACTTTGGTTGGATCAGAGGGATAGGTAGAACCAGGAAAAGCAGGACAACTGTATAAGAAAAGTACTTTCTCCACCTTTAGTTTATAGTTCTTCCTAGGATCCTTTCCAGGGCTCTGTGCATACCTGGATGCTAACTTCCTCTTTGCATTGCCTCAGGATGTCCCTCTGGAGGACCTTGACCTTAGGCACCACCTGTAACAGGACAGGAATGATAACTCCCGGAGGAGAATAATGCTACTGAATTGTTTATTCCTCCCAACCTTTCCAGAATCAAAACTGGAGGCAGGAACTAGAGAATAATGTGGAAGAGTACCTAGGTCCCTACCTTCACTGCACATATTGCTTTCCGGCCACAGTCTAGCACCTTGAAGACAGTTCCAAAGGAGCCTTTAGCCACAAGGCCTAAAATCTGTACAGAAAAATGGAGAATAGAACAGTTGAGACTCTGGTCATTTCTAGATCTCTCCCCAAAACCAAGATGTCTTCCAGTGATTCCATTGACCTACCTTCAGCTGCCGATGCCCCCTAAGGGGCCTAATGGGAAACTCCGGCAGAAAGAGGTTGATGATCTGAGGCACTGGCCACTCAGACAGAGGCTTCTCTATTAGCGGTAGGGCTGGCTCCAGGGGCTTCTGGTGCTGGCACTGATGCCCCAGTAGTCCCCACAATTCTTCCAGGCCTGACCTGGTGGTCCCCACACCTGACCAGAGGCTCTTCCAGCCTTGGACCCAGGGGCCCCGGATGTTGCCACCCTGCTGAGAACGAAGGGAGGCCACTCTAAACCTGCACCTGAGGCATTACAGGTTCAGCAGGCACTCCCTCTAATAGCAACCCTAGAAATATATTTTTGAGACCAGGCAAAACTGCCACCATTATTCTTGCTTTGGGCCAAAGTCTAGATTTCCTGAACGTGATTCAAATCCCCTAGAAGGCAATTTTTGGACATTTTCTCCATGAGGCATCCAAGGTTCAGCCTGCACCTCCCAGTATGGGGCTGGGATACTTTCACAGTACAGCCTTCCCACCCCCACAGTGGGCATCACTAACATGCTCCTCACCAGTCATTTCTCAGGCCTCAAGTCCAGGTCTTCTTCACCTCCCCTAGACAGGCTGCCAGAGCCCCACAGCCTACCTCAGGAAGAGCAGCCGCCCGGGTGTGTTGTCCCTGCCGACAGCTCACTGTTCCCATTCTCAGCCTCTGCCTCTTCTCTCCTTTTGCTAGATCTGCTGTCCCAGTTACATAAGCAATTCCTCCCCCTGATGTTGTATTACACATGAGCCCTGCCTCTTGCTATTCATGACTAGAAATGCAAGTGATGCAGCCAAACCTCACCCTTATCCCCAAATCCTATTACCCCTGGTCAGAACAGGTTTACAGCCAGAACTAAAACGTACAGGGAGACCTATCAGCATAGGGCTAGTGTCACACCAGAGCTGGGAAATATCTGTGATACAGTTTTAGGCAGGAGGGAAGAGGCTACCCTCTTTAGAGTGGCAGCTAGAGTATGTATCTTAGGTTGACTGGGAGGGAAGGATATAGACAAGATGAACCCATGCACTCAACACAATTAAAAAAAAAACAGCATCAAATTTAAAATATATTTTTTCTCTTTAAATCATTTTCTTACCATTCTCCAGGGCATATCCCAGGGGGACCCATGGCCTGCCCTGGCTCCCATTGCCATCTCCCCAAGTGAGCTTGGCACAGACTGTGGGAGGGGCTCATTCCCCCTGAACACTAATACCTCTTTCATACAAGGCAGTGGAATGAGGGACAGGTCACCCCTCTGCCCCCAAATTTCTGGCACAGGAGAAAAAGCAGCTACACTTAGAGAAATATATATGTATTTATATATGTCTATTTATAAAAATTTATCACACTTGATCAGAACTGTCCCTCACTCTTTCAGCTGACCCTAGGAGAACCAGATCCTCCTGGGGCCATTCCCTGGGTCTTGTTCTCTTGATGCCTCTCTGGCCCTGGGCCTGCTGATCAGTGTGAGGTAGAACTCAGCACTACTATCCACCACTCTCCACAGAGAACGGGCCACCTGATAAAAAGCAGTGCCTCTCTCTGCAGTACCTTGTGGGATCCTAACCCCAACAAATCCTGATGGATAAAGGGAAGTGCCTCCCACCCCACAAGTCTCTGGGGCCTGAGCCAGAGTCAGATCCTGTACAGCAGCCACTCTTGGATTGCTGGATCACTTGCGCCTGCCAAAAATGGACTTCTTGCCAGGGTTCTTGTTGCCCACACTTAAACCGATGAGGAGCCGGGCTTTTTCCTCTTCTTCTTGCTGTTGCATGTTGAGGTCGGATTTAGTTTCTAGCTTTCCCCGGACCTCTGACCCTGTTGCAGGCTTCAGCCTTAGCTTCTCTTTGATTACCTAATAGGTTAGAGGAGTAAAAGGGAAGATAAATATTAGTAGAACAGGCAGAATAAATCACAGTGAACCAATTCAACAATTTATTAAATTTACACTAAGGCACAATAGAGCAATTCAAATCTTAAAATGATCTCAGCTTTCAAAAAGCTTACAGTCTAACTAGAACCCATTCTAAACCTGAAGTTGTGTCAGACCTCAGTTACCTAAAAATTGACAGTAGTTAACTTATACAAAATAGTAATCACTCAATTTAATCTGAGTGAAGTCATACAGAGAGCAGACATAAAAGCTGCTCACTTTATTCACCTGTCCCATCCCAAGACTGCTTGTTAATATGTGCCACACTGAAATGCTCCTGAGCAGAGGGTATGTTTGCCAGACCCTGCTAACCAAACAGCCATGAACTCTTCTGGGATACCTGGGCAACCAGGGCTTTCCTGCTGTCCCTCTTGACAGCCATGGCAAAGTCTAGCCATGTCCATGTGTTATTGTGGTATTCCAGACAGGGCAGCACCAGGTTAAGGTCACCCCAATCCACACTGTTCTTCTCACCCTGCAAGAGAAGGATGGGTAGGGGAGAGAACGAAGAAGGGAAAGAAATATGTAAGCTGCCACTTTTAGTTCAAGCCAGTACTTGAGTCCAAGTCTAGTACCTTCCTGTAGTGGCAACCTACAAATACAGATTTCCACTTACCTCAGTCTGATAATGGGAGCAGAGAAAACTTACCACCCATGGGTCAACTTTACAAGCTGGACTATCTCCCTGTCTTTAATCTATGATGATCTTATCTGGTTCCCTTCCCACCCTGTTCTAGAAAGTACTGGGGAGGAACAGACCTTATAGCTGACACACAGTGGAACCTGTGGAATCTTTATGTAGATAAAGGAGTTGTTCATCGCAGCTCGCTCTTTCATCTTGTCAATATCATCCACAGGGTGCTAGGAAAGGCAGGAAAGGAGTATGAGCTCCTGAAACTCAGGACCCCACACATCTCCATCTTCTTTCATGTCTGGAGTAGACTCAAAGGCAACAGAAGAAATCCCCAGCCTGGCCTAATAGAGTATCCTAGAACTCTTCCATTTTTTTATCATCAGGGGCACATCCAGTACCTCAGGGGCTTTGCGAAATGACCTTCTGACCCCAGAACTCCGGTTCAAGCCCTGTGTCACACCCTTCCCAGGGCCCAGTGCTGCTGCATCATCTGTTGCAATCAGCTGTCGAGGCTTCACCACTGGTATTCCTGTGAAAAAGCAAGCACACCAGCTGTTGTCCTTTTTCTGAACCTTCAGCTGTCTCTGAGGCTGCTGTGCTACCCCAGTCTTCTGGAGCTCCACAAGAAAAGTTCTCACCAGTAGTCACCAGTTTGGACTTATCTTCCTCATCACCAACCTCATCATCTTCTACACTTCGACCAGGAAAGAAAAAGCCCATTATTCTATGGAAGAACTGGTGTGTCAGCTGGATGGTGAGAGGCACCACATTTACCTAAAGAGGAAAAAGGCTGAAGAAGCAATTAAGTTCAGACATCATCCCTGAGTTTACCTACCCCTAACAGCGTAACACAGCACACAGATAGCTCTGACTGCCCTTTGTTCCTGGATCCCCAAAGGACTGTGTACTAACCTCAAAATGCTCTTTAACAGAGATACCCCCAACGGGGGGCCGGACTTTGCTGAAGAGACGGAGGGCTAGCTGTCGCCCAGACTGGCAGGAGCTCTGGGGCCGTAGGACTACCTGTAGGATAGAGTGATAAATCAACCCCCAAATCCTCTATAGACAAGAGGAGAAGCATTGTTCTTGCTAAGATGGGCAAGCTTTCACCATCTCAGATCACCAGTTTCCCATCAATGGGTTTATATGGAAGGACCATCACAAATGGCCTGTACTAGAAAGTATGTGAATGGGCTAGGAATGGGGAAATAAGACTTGCCTTATAGACAGCATTGGGGAGGAGGTTGTTCATAGTGAACCAGCCCAACTCCAGAAGATGTTCTGCTGTGTCATCAGACTTATTCACCTATAAAGACAGATTGCCCCCCCGCCAACCCCCAATCCATTATAAGCCTTTCTCAGGCACTTGCTAGAGAATTGCTATATATCCTATTTGTTTTCATGTTTTCCATATGCCTAACCCCAAACTTTGATATCACTTTCACCTCATATAGTCAATGTACCCTCTAATCCAATATTTGTCATGGGTGCTACCAGCCAGGGCACTAAATGCCAGGAGTACTTCCCAGTCGCTATGACATTCAAAAATGGTCTCATTTATTACCAAACACCCTGGAAGGGGGCAGGGGGAGTGAGGAGGAATGAACAATGTCCTCTCCTTCATGCTATGGATAATTGCAGGAGAGTTTAACCCAGTATAGTATAATTAAGTTTCTATTCCAAGCAGGGCCACATTTCTAGGGATAAGATTATTCATTGAGGAAAGCATTTGATCACCTTCATCTATATCTACAATATTTAATATTACAAACATGCATCTAAGGGGGATGCTGCTCATGTATCATTAATAAACTTTAATACCATCATCAATAGTTAAATAATAACTAGCTCCATTTTGTTTCTTTTCATGAGTTACACTCACAAGACAGGTCAGTGCTTCTCAATACAGCTGCCTTTGTGTGACTGTGTATATCCAGTACCTTGCTATAGAGGAACCGCTGCAGCTCCAGTTCAGCGATTCCTAGCTGTCCATCTTCCTCTGTCAGGCGCCATCGTGCCTGAGCAAAGTAGAACTCAGTGCGACGGACCACGCTCACATCTTCCTGCTGTTTTCGCAGCTCCATCTTGTTGGCTTGCTGCAACTGGAAATCCTTAAAACACCTACAAACAGAGAGAAAGGTCAGAGCCAATAGGGGTAACAGCATTTGGTTCAAGGGTGGAGTGAAATGCTCTAGAATGATGCAGGAGATAAACCCAGAGATGGACCTATTCTGGGACAGCTATTCTCTAAAGTTTTTCACTGGATTCACTGCTTCTCACACCCTGCTATGGGATTACAAATCCCATCTTTCGGTACTAAAGCTTCTTAATAATTCCTTTGAAGTAACTTCTTTGAACTAATGACCCCTATGATTATATCTACAATTGTGTTCCTTATTGACCAACTCAAGATATTTTATTTTCAGTTCAGCTACATGGTATTAAGACAACAACAGTGATCTTTCCCAACTACCCATTTTTCTCCTTTCCCAGCAGGTATTCTATTGATGATCCAAAGGAGGGGCTCTCTTCTTCTCAACTTCTTGGCTATGTTCAGTAACACTCATTTAGGAAGAGGTGCCTGGATCTACTACATCAGCCTTTGATCACGCACTAGGCCTAATAACTATCAGAATGTGGGCACAGAAATGGACTCCATCTGGGCAACTGAAAAAGGGCAGAAAAAGAATGCTGTTTCACCTGATGAGGATATTAAGCTCTTCACTTTCCAGCGTTAGATTGGCCTTCTCCTGGTTTAGCTGCAACTGAAGCTTTTGGTTCAGGTCAAGAAGATTCTCGTTCTTGCTGTCATCCTGCAAAGACTAGGGAGCCAGAACAGGAGAGACTGAGAGATTTCCCTCGACCTAGGAGATGTCCCTGTCCTCGGCCTGCCCAGGTGACTACCTTCATGATAGAATACATCTGCTTTTCCAGCTGCCGTATCTGGGCCACATGCTGCCGCACAGCCTCCTGCAAATGTAATATGCTGCTGCGCTGTTCCTCAGGATTGCTAGAAATCTCAAGCTGGAACCTGACCCGCTGCTTCTTCTCACTATGCTCCTAAAGTAATAAAAAAGAAAATGAACAAGAAGTTATAATAGACAAGTCTTATAATAAATTGAAAAGAGAAAGGACAACAAATGGGGATCTCTTCTGAAACGTCCACCTTTATCTGTTACCGTCAGCAGCAAGAATAAGAGGTGGGCCCATGTAGAAGATTTGGTAATTGTTGTATTTCACAATAAGCCAATCAATCCCACAGGGTAGGGATGGTAGAGATGGTGGAAGCGGGGAGCAGTTACTGTTCTTAGAGGTATGTAAATGACTGAGTAGAGAACTGACCAAGAAACACAAGTAAACAAGCTCTATAGTCTCAGGGACACTCAGACCTTTCCTAGATAAGTGAAACTTCAACTGTTGCTGTTGACTAATAGATGATGAACCAACTGCAAGGCCCTTTTTCACTCTGACACATGGCTTTTCTTAATGGATTCCAAATAAAGCACAAGGTCTGAGGGTTCCTGTGAGGATAACTGGCATTCTGTAAGAACCCACGCTCACCTTCCGCTTGGGCTCGACGTGGAGCAGCAGGTTGTTGACAATGTCCAGGATCATGGCGTACTGAGCTGGGTTGGTGGAGATTTCCAGCTCATGATGGATGAGGGTGAAGGTATCCACAGCCCCTAGGTAATTGTTAGCAGCTAATTAAGAGGCTCAAGTCCCTCTTTAAATATCTACCCCACTTCTTAAGCCATATTTGGAACTACTCCTATTAGTTAACCCCATAGAAAGGGCTTGGTAAGAAATGTTCATGGGTATAAAATATGTTTTGCTTATTTAAAAATCAAACAATACCCATTATCCACAGTTTTCTCTAAGAGTACAGGCTTGTTTGTTTTTTTTCACAACATACTAAAATGGTTTATTAAGATAACATTAAAAAAAAACTAATCCATGTGAAACATACAGGCATTTTAGGCAACCACTGTCCTAAAATTAAGTACGAACAAACATACTGAAATGTGTGAAATTCTAAGCTTTTAAACCAGGATATTTCTATACTACACACTTATATTAATGACACATAAAAAAATAAAAACTTTATTACAAAAATAAGTTACACTGGCCTCCAGCTTACAGTATAAAACAATTTTATTTGCAGAAATGCAAAATGATTGTTTGCCATGAGCATTTTGAACATATGACATGTCTAATTTTCTTGTAAAATTTACACTTACTGGGGAAACTGGTGTGTACAAAACCTTAAGCATAATTAGCTCTGATCTTCATTGTGGTGCCTATTGGGTATGTGATATAACTGCAGTATCCCTTTGGAGAAGGGGAAAAGGAATTTCTTTATACCAAGTCCTAATTAAACAATAATTTCACTTTTGACTTTTCAGCTATCAATTTTGGACTTGACAAAAAAAGTTGAGGGTGGTTCAATAGAGGATGCTTCACCACTGAACACTTGCTGTAAGAGTACAGGTTATTATCTCACAGAAGAACTCACAAAATGTAGACAAAGTGAAATGTTAAAGTTCAGTGCAGAGTAGGACTTTTAATAGCACCACTGCCTCAAAATCACTAAGGAAATAACTACTGTCATAAATTCCTTAATACCTCCCTAAAAGACTTGCAAGCTCTGAATACCTTCTTGCTTCTTTAGGAGATCTTCCTTTTCCTGTTTCTCATGAACCTCAGGTGGCTTAATCTGAGTTGCCAGTTCAGGGTCAACGTCATGGCTATAACTAATATAGTACATTCGGCAACTGCAGCGTGAAATGATCCGCTGGACTTGCTGGGCTTGTTGTGCCTCAGCTGGCTGGTTCCAGTCTGGGAAGAGATGGGAAAGAGATGAGAGAAAGACATTGTCAATAGAGGTATTTTGAGAGCCTCCCAGACACTATGTATGATGTCTAGGGAACTCCAGACACTTGCTTTCAACCTAGCCTAATACAAAATGGTCCTTCTCCAGCATTAGGAGTAGGAGAGGAAATTAGGATCCTTTGGGATGCACATCTGCTCCTAACCATATAGTAACCATATGATGAGGAAGAGAGGAGAGCTGACCTGTGGTGGTGGTAACCATGCCTCCCACTGCTTGCCCGCTCTCCATCAACTCTTGCACAGAGTCCAGACTACGCTGCCGGTGCTCCTCAATATTCTTCACCTGAAGATGGAGACATGGGCACCTTTAACACCTGGGGGCTCATAGCTTGTCCTGGCCAACTGGGTCACTGATCTCCAAGATGCAAGTAGTTACACTAACTATCTAGATTCACTAACTATCTAAATTTCCATTTCCTGGAATAGTTTAAAGGATCTCTCAAGGTAGAGGACACCTGTGTCTCTTTTGTGGCCCAAACCACCCAAATTCTGAGTTACATGCACATTTTGCCAGGCCCACAGGCCTCAGGCAAAGAAAACAAGCTAGGATAAAATCAAATCATGTCCTACCACATATCCATTAGGATGGCTAATTATCAAAAAAATGGAAAATAACAAGTATTGACAACAATGTGCAGAAATCAGAACTCTCGTGCACCACTGGTAGGAATGTAATGGTACAAGCACTGTGAAAAACAGTACAGCAGTTCCTCAAAAAATTAAAAATAGAATTACTATATGATCCAGTAATTCTACTTCTGAATATATACCCAAAAGAACTGAAAGCAGGGTCTTGAAGATATATTTCTATACTCATGTCCACAGCCACCTTATTCACAATAGCTAAAATATGGAAACAAACCAAGTGTCCATCGGTAGATGAATAAATAAGCAATATGTGGTATTTATGTACAATGTATTCATCCTTAAAAAGGAAATTCTGACATGCTACAACATGGGCAAAACTTGAGAACATTATACTAAGTGAAATAAGCCAGTCACACACACACACAAAAATACTGCATGACTCCACTTACATAAGGTACTTAAGAGTAGCTAAAATCTTAGAGACAGAAAGTAGAATGGTGGTTGCCAAGGACTGGCAGAAAGGGAAAGTAGGGAGTTATTGTTTAACAGGTATAGAGTTTCAATTTTATAAGATAAACAGTTATGAAGATAGAGTGCAGTAATGGTTGTATAACATTTTGAATATATTTAATACCGCTGAACTACACACTTAAAAATGGTTAAGAGGGTAATTTTATAATATGTATTTTACAACTTAAAAAATTGGAAAAAAATCAAATCATGTCATAAGCAAAATTTTCACCAAAACCAAAATTTCCCACCACTTCGGTATTTATGTTCTTGTGTTCTTGCTCTTTTCTGTCTTCAGAGAGATAACCATTCTAACACCGTTGCCATGGGGGAAGGAGACTGAATTATTCTGACTCTCTCTGCCTAGCTGGAATCAAAGTGAATAACAGAATGAATAACATAGAACATAAGCAAGTCTGCCAAGTCACACAAAAATGTATAAAGGAAAGGCAGGATCAAAGTCCCTCCCACCTAAGCCAAGGACATTCCACTCCAATACTAATATCATAGCCTGGGGGCAGGGGGAAGGGTTTCATATGCAAAAGAAGGCATGCCTAAAAGAAGCAGAGGCCCAGCAAATGCGATATAGGTAAATCTAGCATATCTCATCCTGGCCAACTGTGCATGAATATTTAACACCTTCTGTGCCCACCTCCTGAGACTACTAGTAAAGGGCACTGCTGGCCTGAACCATACCTTTAATATTATCAGCATGTCCTCTACAAGTATCAATAACCTAACCCTTACTTGGCTTGGCATCTGATGAGATGCTTATTACTTATATAATTAAACTAGAGGTTGCCTGGATTGAGCTACTGGAGTAAGCTCAATAAGGTCACTAGAGTAAGAAGCACCAGCTGAGGAGGGAGAAGGGGATTAGCTTTATCCCCATTGACCATAGAATGGCAAGTGATGTTATCACATCGGATCTAGAAACTCACTTGGTAGACCACGCCCAGCACAATGTGAATACTTAATACCTGTTAAATAAGTAATGACAATGCAGGATATTGACTAGGTACATCCCATAACTATTAGATAGCCCAATAATAATATTATATCCTATAAATTATAGCACAAATTCAGTTTTACCAAGAAATTGAAAAGATTTATAGCCACTACTCAATCTCGCCATCTAACAAAAACATTATCTTGACACGCACAGATAGATGCCTCCTTAGACATACTGACCTAAAAAAAAGATAAGACTACTTTCCATCTGAATGAAACTTTATATTTTTCAAAGTCCTTTCCCATTTGATCCCTTCATTTGATCTTGACAAGGTGAAGTATTAGAACTCCATCTCAAACAAAAGTGACTTGCCCAAGGGCTCATGGTTACTATACTGGCGAAGCTGGCATTAGAACTCTCATAATCTGATTCCTAGACAGGCAGTCTTTCTATTCAACCTTACTGCCTTGCTGAAACAACACTCGGTCATCTTCACTGAGATCAGAGAGCCCTGATGGGTGTGGCTCAGCGCAGTGGGCGTCATCCCACAGACCAAAAGATCACAGGTTCCAATCCCAGCCACGGCACATGTCTGGATTGCCGGCTGGGTCCCCAGTGGGAGGCACATGACAGACCACAGATTGATGTTTGTCTCCTTCTTTTTCTCCCTCCCATCCCCTCTCTCTTAAAATAAACAAAATCTTTTTTAAAAGAGAGAGAGAGATCAGAGAAAAGGCAGACAGACAGCTTATCTAAAATTCTGACTTATTGCCTGTTTTCAGGCTTCCTGCTGATTAGTGTGATATTATTAACAGAGGTTAGCAAACTTTCAAAAGTAAAAAAAGTTCCAACCCATTTTATTCCAGCGCTGGGAAATGGGAATTTCCCTTGCAATGAAAGAGAATAGCATGAGATTTTTTCAAGGAAATGCTACACTCACTGACACACAGACCAGAGACTACCTATAGTTCCTACATTCAAGGTGTTATCAGTCTCATTATTCTGCTAAGCTGGCAGCAATAGGTACTGTCAAAGGATCTTGCAATTATTCTGGGTGGAAGGGGCCAACTACAGAAAACAGGATGTAATGGATCTTCCTTCCTCGCCCTGTTGACTGACCTCTAACCAGAGCTGTCGGCCATCCTGCTCAGTGGGGCTGCTTTCAGTGGTGGCAAAGTACTGCATGCCATCCAGTAGGCAAGTCCAGGATGTCTTTTGCTTCAGTGTGTCACCATACCAGGCTGGATGATGTTGACACTGCAGCAGCTGGGCTTTAGCAGCTGACACAATAACACAGCCTTCTGTTTCTGCTCCACGAAGAACCATCTATGTCAGAGAGAGAAGCAAAATCATAGCACCAGAGCCACCAAGAAAGATGAGAACAGTTAGAGAAGTGTACTAATGATTGCAGCTGGGTCCAATTCTGGCTTACTGAGTGAACTCTACTGGCTTTACAGATGGTAGGGCTTATCCCTGATACCTACTGCAGGAATAATTTTTTTGAGCACCCATTCTTACTTAGAGGTGGGGGAAGGTGAACACATATGATTATGGCCTAGCCCGGTGCTGAGGTGTTCTGGTAAAGAGATGGTACCTGGCAGTTGACCAGCTCAATTAGGCAGTTTCGGTTGTATATATCATCCGTCTGGCAGGCAGCAATGCCACACAACTGGTCACTCACACCTGACTCGTCTTCTGTGAACACTACAAACCTATCTGTCTCTTCAATCAGCTTCTGCAACATATAGGCACCTGGCAGAGAAACAGGAAGCAGAAGAAATCACAGTCTCAAAGGGATAAAATCCAAACTGATCTTCCTTCAATTTTGCTGGCTAGGTAAGGGCTAGAACATATTCTCCCCAACTCGCAATTCCAGCCCACCCCACCTCACCCCTTGACCTCTCAGGACAAAATAAGGGCTGCCATTTCATTTTCCCCTAATTTTAATGAAAGAAACAGATTCCCTCGCTGGCCAGTGTGGCTCAGTGGACTGAGCGCCAGCCTGAGAACCAAAAGGTCATTGCTTCAAGTTGCTGGTTCGATTCCAAATTAGAGCACATGCCTGGGTCGTGGGCTGGGTTCCCCCGTTGGGGGCCTGTGAGAGGCAACTGATCAATGTGCCTCATACACTGATGTTTCTCTCCCTCTCTTTCTCCCTCCCTTCCCTTCTCTCTAAAAAGTAAATAAATGAAATCTTAAAAAAGAAAAGTAACAGATTCCTAAGAGAAACTATGTTAGTAGTAGCAGTTTTTTCTCTTAGGCATAGCCACCTCTGGATTACTCTAGGATCTCCACCCCACCCATTTTGTTCCTTATAGTTTTCAAATTATTTGAAATGCCATTTGTTTGCCATTCATTTCCACATGAAACTTCTCCCTTGCAATCAGCGTCATTGTGTTTTAGCTCAACTGCTCCCTCTGATTATGCCTCTAGACCCTCTGCCTTCTTCCAGGTTTAGAAGTATCTCTTAAGGTCTATCCTTGGCACATCCCTTCTCTTTCCTACTCTTTCTTCTAATGAATTTGTCTAGCAGTGTTTTGGTTAAGGGCACAATCTCCAGACTTAGACTAGTCTGCCTCTGCTCAAGATCCTATCTGCCAGTGACTTGATTGTGAACCTCAGTAGCTTGCTTTAACGTGTGTTCCGTTTCCTTGTCCATAAAATAACAGTAATTATCTCATAAGGCTGTTGAGAGAATTTAATGGAATAATATATGAAAGTATTTTGCAGAGGATCTGCCACACAGTAAGCAACTATTATTATCTCCTTTGCATTAACTCTTAACTCTATGCTAAAATTCCCAAGTTTCTATGTCTAGCCCTAAGCTTTTAGACCCTCATTCCTGGCTGTTTGTTAAACATTACCTTGATGCACTACTTGCATCAAAAACTCAGTATGTCCAAATCAACAAGTCTATACCTCACCAACGCTGTTTGGCTTCAAATTTTCTCTTTCCCTGTTTTAATTCCTTTCTCCAACCAGTTGCCAAATCTCTTACATGCACAAGAACATTTCTATCCATCCCTGCATCTTCATGCCCACTGCCTCTACCTAATTCAGGCCCTTGTTGCCTCTTGTTGAGATACCACAATAGTTTCCTCATTTGTCTCCCCATCTACAGTTCCTTCCTCTCCAGTCCTTCTCTGCACTCTGCCAGATTTATCTTCCTAAAATTAAAACTCTAATGATGACACACTCTTATTCAAAAACTTTCAGTAGGTCACTAGTGTCTACTGAGTAAGAACAAAAAACCCCTTAGCCTTGGACCTGGATAGGTAGCTCAATTAGTTGGAGCATCATCCTGACATGTCAAAGCTGTGTATTCAATCCCCAGTCAGGAAACATACAAGAATCAACTGATGAATGCACAAATAAAGTAGAACAAATCAATGTTTCATTCTAAAATTAATAAATTTTTTTAAAGCACATAAAATCTTAAACAACAACAAAACAAACCCCTTTAGCCTTGTATGATAAGGCTTTTGATGATCTGCCTCCAGCTTTCCTTTCCAGCATCTTCTCTCACTCCTCTCTTTCAGCCATCCTCTAGGCTGTTCCCTCTCCTTTGAACATACTCCACTCCCTCGGGATATTCCTTCTGCCTTGAACACCTTTCCTCCTCATCTCCACATGTTCAAACCATACCAAGCCTTCAAAGGTCCAACTCAAATGCTATTTTCTCAGTAAAACCTTCCCTGAGTGCATTCCCTCCTTCATTCTAGTCAAGAACTTCCACGTTCTTTGATTTCTTCCTTATGGCATTTATCACTTTTCACCTTGTTCTTAAACTCACCATGAACTTGCACTCCTCTGTATGTTATTCCCTCTTCCTAAAATGCCCTCTCTTCTTTCCTCATCTATCAAACTCTTACTCATATTTTAAGACCCATCTCCATTATCATCTTCTCTGTGAAGGCTTTCTAGACTGCCCTATGTTGATTTAAATGCTTTCTTCTTGAACATTCTTGCAAAGCACTTTTCATAATTAAATAACAATTTGCATACCTTTATATCTACCAGTTTCTAAGCTTCCTTCCATCTTTGTATCCCTAAAGTCTAGGGTGATGTCTGGTACATTATAAAACCTCAATAAAGCTAAAATGAATCTATGGATAAATGAGTGATTGAGTGAATGAGTAAACTAATCTTAGCTCATGCAGAGGTGACAACTTGTTGAGGCAAGTTGAGTATCATGCATTCTATATCCATCAGTGAACCCAACACAGTGCTTTGTGCTGTTAATTACTCAATAAATATTTGTTGACTGAACAAAATAATTTATGAAAACATAAAACAATTCTCTAATCCTTTGCTTTTTTCCCTTACTCATCCCATGTTGGCCCCACCACTCCTTTCTGATTCTCCTCCTGACCACGGGACTAGACGTTTTAATGCCCCATGTCATTGTTATGTAAGACTTAGATGACCTAACATGGAAAAATAATGGCGTTATCTCTATGCTTAGATGGAACCAGCCATGATTTAGTGCTTTTCAAACTCCTGTCCAAGCCAATGTGCATATCCTAAACCTAACCCAGCAGACTCTTATCTCCCCCAGCTTACCTCCCGATAGCCCCTTATCGGGCTGTCCACTAAAGCTGGGAGTGCTCACAGGAGGTGGGGCTGGGGCACTGGTCGGGACACTTTGCTTTGGCTTTTTGGCTGGCATCTGGGGATCAATCTTTAACCCCTTCAGGGCTTCAGTGGAGAGATTACGTTTGAGTACAGCTGCCTTTTTGTAGCCATCATATAAACCAAAGGCAATGTCCCGATTAGTGGTCGTCCAGGAAGCCCGTAAATCCACCAAGTGCAGCTGGTGTGTATGAAAGGCAGGGTCCCCAATTCGAGTAGAAAGCTCCTAAGAAACAGGAAGAGAACCTCAGGGTAGCATGGAAATCCCCACCATTTCTCCTGGACCACAAATGCAGAAATAAGAAAACAAGTTTGTTGAATAAAGAATCTGTTCTGGGAGAGACAAGAAGGCCTGGAAAAGAAAAACTAAGTGGTCTTAGCATATATGTTAGATATACCCACTGTATTTTAAATGACTCAGAATTTCCACTTATAATCCTTCCTCAATTGGGAAGAAAAACACCAAATAAGGTGCTAGGGGAAAAGATGTACTCTATTTCCTGAAGGGCAAGAGACTATGTTCAGAAGGAAAGAGAGAAAACTACTTTTCAAAAAGAGTGATGCTGAGACAGCTGATCCAAGTGAGTGCATCATTCAGTGACGACATATATGCTTGGAATATACTTAGGAACATTATCAGGGAGTTGGTCTGAAACCTACTCATATAGACTGAGTTGTGTCTCTCTCCCCCAAATTTATATGTTAAGGCCATAATCCCCAGTGAGATGGCATTTGGAGATGGGGCCTTTAGAAGATAACCAGGTTTAGATTAAGTCATAAGGATGAGGCCCTCATGATGGGGTTTGTACCTGGAGAGCCTGAAACCCCAGAGTTTGTGCCCTCTTTTGGTGCCACGTGAAGACACAGAAGGCAGCCATCTACAGGCCAGGAAGACAGCCCTCAACAGAATCTGACCACCCTGGTCCCCTGATCTTGGACTTCTCAGCCTCCAGAATCATGGAGGAATAAATTACTGTTATTTAAACCATCAAATCTATGGTATTTTGTTACGGTAGCTTGAGAAGAACTGAGACACCTACTGATACAAATAAAGTAGTAAAGAACTTGTTTCACGCAGTACCTCCTCTGCCGTGCGATTGCTATGTCGTTGGTACGTGAGGGAAGACAGGCTCAGGAGATGGGTCTTTGTTACCAAGGGATCAAGGCAGTGATCAGCACTCTCTTCAGTGGGTGAGGCCATCAGATGCACAGTCACCTGACTTAAGTCACTAACCATCTGGGTCACACTCCAGTCAGAGATGAGGCGCCGCATCACTGTGCCCGCTGAGAAAAGGAAGCATACAGGGCCTATGCAGACCAGTCCAGAAGAACAGTGTGGGACAGAAAGAGAGAAAGGGAGGGGAACTGAGGAAGGGAAAGAGGACAAGGAATAGGCTAGGAGAAATAAAGGGAGTTCATTTTTTACCTTACCTTGGGGTATAAGCCGCTGAGTTCCCCGAGTGAAGACATGGCCCTGACTGCACTCAATCTGGATACCCCGCTGCTGGGCAAATGAGGCCCAATAATGCACCTAGTCACAAGAGGTTAACACTGAATGAAGAATGGCATTGGAGAGACAGTTAAAAGACCAGATAAGAAAACACAAATAAACAACGGAAGGAGAACAGAATGAAGATGTCAGCAAGGATGGCAGAGCCTGACCTGCAGCTGGGGAAAGAGTGCAGTAAAGGACAGCTGCTTGTAGTGCTGGCCGAGTTTCTTCTTGCCGGGTTTCAGGTTATTGAAGAGCTTTCCCCTGCAGATAGGCCTCGTGACACTAGTCCAAGTTGCCCAGAAGTTCTGCATCCAGCGCAGGGTACTACTATATAGCAGAATTCGGGGCTGGGCTATTGCTGCAAAGGAAAGCATAGACATTTTCTAGCTATAGTTAAAACATAGGGAAGAAGCTAAATCCTTCCTTAACTTCAGATTTTAGAGGTTTAAAAACCCAAACAGCACTCAGCCTCACACTAAATAGCCCAACACACTCTCCTTTCCAAGATTCAAGTTCTTTACTTTCACCAACCCTCCTTGAAAAGGTGCTAACCCAAATCCTCCCTTGCCCTTTTCCCTGTCCCCTCCCCAGAGAACTGAGCTGAAGTCCTCAATGCCTAAGCCTACCCTCCCAGCCCTTCCTCCCCATTGTCCCAGACCCAAGCCTCACTCCCGCTGTTCCGGGTCAGATCCATCTTGATGGAGAGATTAAGGTTCTCAGAGCGGAAGGCCCGGTAGGAGTCATGAAGCTGGCCCAAGGACACCTCAGGCAGGAACTCTGGGGCCCGAAGAGTGACACCATGGTGATCATGGGGGTTTCCGTGGCATAGCCACTGCAAGTCCAGTGTCATGCAGAGGTCAGGCAGGTGAAGGAAGCAGCAGTCGTCATACCTGCCTCACAACAGAATCCCAGTCCTCAGTGCCCTGGTCACTTGCAGCCCTTGGCTCTTCCCCTCTCCCTCCACCCTGAGTCCCTCACCCTGTTAAGGCCCCACCCACCACTCCACTTACTTAGAGGCTGTTCTCACGTTGACATCCAAGTCACCCCTGAACATGAACTGACCAGGTTTCCAGTGAAACGACAGGCGGCTCCACTCCCAGTGCATATTCTCAGTTGTATTGTATGGATCCTATAACCACCCACAAAAACTTGGTGAGATATGGGTAAAAATATCACTCTCATCTGCCAAAACATGCCTTTCTCTCCTGCCCCAAGTGCTATACAAGCCCCAACCGTCCCCATAAGAAAACAACTCATCTTGACTCTCACCTCAGTAGCTAGCTGGTGCAGGTTCGCCTGTTCAACATCCATGTGCCAGTCCCCATGAAACAGAAGACGACTCTTGTCCCACCAGGGCAGGGGTGGGCTGGGGTCAGCTGAAGGCTTGGTCAAGAGGTCCACAGATTGGCCAATCAGTGTCCAGGCTGGATCCCAGCATGGACCCCACACTACTGTGTACTGAAAGATTTCGGCTGGGATAGAGGGGCAAAGGATACAGTTTGTTACACAACTCAATCCCACTCCTCTTCCTTCACTGCAGAGGGGCCTCAGTGCATCTTCCACCCCAGCCGTCACGACATCCCTCAGCCAAACCAACTGCCGTCCTCTACTCACAGTGAAAGTCGTGGTAGAACTTGAGTGGGGGCATGTTCCTCTCTACCGCCACATTACCCCACGGTAACCCCAAGTGCAGGATCTGACGCCGACGGGAGCAAGGGTGACCACTTTGCTCGGTGCCCACAAGTCGACCCATTAGCCGCCAGTCACGGATCTCAAACAGGTACCGGGGATAGTCTCTTATCCGAACTGTTATTATAGGGAAGATACATACTGGCTATTCAGGGAATAGTCTCAGCATTCTCAGACATTTTTTCCTCTGCCACTACTTTTACCCCTATATTTTACAAAGTCAACTGGGAGAACAAAAGCTAGTAGTTGGTAACAAAGCTGAAAAAGGGCAGTGAGATCCTAAGCAGATGGTAAGAATAACACTGAGATCTAGGAGCCACACTAACCCCAGAGATGACTGAATTAGTTGTTTCTTGAAATTAGCCAAGTAATTTCAGGGTGAAAACCAGGAACAAAAAAAGGGAAGAGGAGCCTACCCATCCCACTCCACCCATCCAAAAACAGCCAGAGTTCCCAATATAACCAAGCTCCTCTGTAATCACTCAAAGAGCTCCCGGGAGCTACAAGGGCAAACACCAGGCTCTGCAAATAAAGACTTACCTAGAAAAGTCTTGACACTGCACTTGAGCATACGACACCACTGAATAACAAGATCGACTCCCTCAGCAGGAAAAGGGCTGCCTGGATCAAGCTCTCGAACCTGCTCAATCACACGTTCAGGCCCATGGAAGGAGGCATCTGCCAGAGCCACCAGCTCTAGCCCTACCAGGCTCCAAGTGAGCAGTGCCCGGCGCATAGGTGTGTTGCCATAGAGACGACGGGAGCGCTGGATATAGATTTCAATGTTTTTGTGTTCCAAAGAGGCATAGAGCTCCTCAATTTTGCGGGCTGGCAATAACTCCCCATGCTGCTTCCGAAGGGCAGCTACTTTGGCATCCAGCAGCTGTAGCCTTTTGGCACTCTCCTTACTTTCATCCTTCATCAGTTCATAATTATCACGAAGTTTTACCTCAAATATGTCATCCAGGAAAACCCATGAGAAGTGCTGGACCTTCAAGAGCAGATCAGGTGGGAGTGGGGCAGGGCTTGGACAGGCCTGAGCATGAGCTTCACCTTGATGTAGCCCCTTCAGCCATTTCTGAACTCCCACAGCCTCATCCAGAGTTTGAGAAAAGTCATACTGATAAGGAAACTCCACTGACACTGAGCCGAGGGAGAGGAACCAGACACGGTTCCAGAGGGTCTGCAGCGCAGGGAAGGGGTTCCGGTGGAGGATCATTTCCTCCAGTTCAGGTAGCAGCTGCACCTCCACCTCCTTGAAGTTGAAAATGCTATTGCCATCAAAGCCAGCAGCCAGCTCTGGGCAGTAAGCCTGAAGTGAACCCCCATGCCGGCTCAGTGACACACTCTCTGCAGCCAGGGTTATGAACTTGTCCTCAGCTACAAAAGCAGTCAGCTTGGCTGTGCTCACCTCTAGTGTCAGGCTGAGCAGCCGCTTTGGGGGAGATGGCTCAGGGGGATGGCCTTCCAGTTCAGAAGTGGTCCCTGGAGTCTCTAGTGCAAGGAGTGAAACAGTCTCAGGAAACAGAGTGGCTCTTAGTAGGTCTCTGCACTGCAGGGTGGCCAGGATATGCTGGTACAGGTACATGTGGTCCGGGGGACTCCAGAGTAAGGTCAGCCCTGTACCACACTGAACCTTTGGGGAGCGAGAGAAAAGGATCTGTCAATTACCATGCCCCAGAACAGGAGAGATGACAGGGGTCATCATACATGGATACACGACTCAAGAACCTTCTCCACCTAGAAGTCTCTCCTGAGTAACCCTTGCCTTGTTCTTAGCACCAAAAGCATGTAAGAGCATTCATATATAAGTTCTCCTCAACTAAATCCTAAATGGTCTTAGGGTAAAGGCCATGTATTTTAATTATTTGGTATCTATCAAAGTACATCTAGCATATATATCACATACTCAATAAGCCATTTGGCTTTATATTTCTGTTAAGTCATCTTTCTATAACTGCCATATTCTGTATAATAACTTCTGCAGCAACCAATTTGAAAATGTTTCATACACTGATTTCATCTTAACTAAATTCTTAAAAAGTATAAAAAGTAATGACCACACACATCAATATAGCAACTGACTTATGTGAAAGCATGCCCCAAAGAAGGGAGCTTGAAAAACAAAGTCAGTTCTGAACAGCTAAGTGGACAGGTGGACAGGGAAAATTTAAATCACAGGACAGAAAAATTCCTTTGAGCTCCAGGCTCAGAAAACAAACTAACTCTTCAGGATCCAAAGGAAGCTGAAGTCTGACAAACAGGAACACACCACTCTCCTCCTAAGAGAGCCCCATGTCCATCTAATGCCTGAGAGAACAATGCTGGAACACCTCTCAACCTTGCCAGCACCTCCATCTTCCAGCCTTTTGATGAGCTCAGTGTTTCAGCAACATGACACAAGACTATGATCTCTAAAAAGCTCCACATGTTTCAGAGATACGCACTGAAATATTTACAGTGAATATTATTGGCCTAGTATCTGCTTCAAAATAATCCCAGAGCCAGAGGGCAGAGGCAGCTGGTGGAAGTACAGATGAAGCAAGCTGGTCATAAACTGATAATTATTGAGGTTGGGTGTGAACACATAGAAGTTCATATAGTCTATCTAGTTTTGCATACACTTTAAATTCCATAATAAAGAGATAAAAAGTTTTTAGCCCTGGCTGGTGTAGCTCAGTGGATTGAGCGCGGGCTGCGAACCAGGCATCGCAGGTTCGATTCCCAGTCAGGGCACATGCCTGGGTTGCGGGCCATGTCCCCCAGCAACCACACATTGATGTTTCTCTCTCTCTCTCCCTCACTTCCCTCTCTAAAATAAATAAATAAAATCTTAAAAAAAAGAGAGAGAGATAAAAAGTTTTCAAAACAAGCCAGAAAAAAAGAACACTAGGTGTTGTATTTCTCATAGATGGGTTTCACATCACTCAAAAGATGGGAAATGATTTAGGTCTAGGGAAAACCCAACCTGACTCAACCCCTGCATGGAAGCAGTACCTCCAGAGAGCGGATGCTGTTGTGATAGGTGATGGAGAGCATGGAGAGGCTGAGCACAGGGGCAGGGATGTCAGGAGCCTTGCAACAGGGCTGCATCTTCTCTGTGACCGACTTCACCAGCGCAAGCACAAGTCCTTGAATACCCACAGTGGAGGTTTCGGCGCTTCCCAGGACAGTCAGTGTGTCTAGTCGGACCTCGGACGCCCCTGACATCCAGAAACCACGTCAGCCTTGATTCTCGACTTCCAACGGACAACTTCAGTCCTCACTCTCCTTGGTTACTTTTTCTCTTCACTCTAGTAATCTTTATTCCCCGTACCTCTCTAAACTCATTCCTCATATTTCCTTTCTCACCTTAACCTAAACTTCTGGCAGGGCCAAAGAAGTTCCTTAGCTCCTGCAAATTGCCCAGAGATACATCAGTTACTAAACACAAGGGGAGAAAAAATAAAAATAAAAAACTACATGCATCTCATCCTCTTGGTCAGACAACAAGGCTATCTTTTTCTTACATATTTTGCTTAGTACTAATCTTGTATAAGCACTTAAGAAATAATAAGAAGCCTAAAAGTTATGTAGGACATTCTAGCTTCTCAGCTTCTAGCGTAGAAAAATTACAGATAATTAGCTTCATTAAATGAGAAGGAACCAGCGTAATGTGCTTAGGTTACAAACTACCCACTTCGGTATAGACTCCCTGTCCTACTTACCAACGAGGGCAGACAGGGTGAACAAGTTCATATCCTCCACCTTCAAGTCCACCTTCCACAGTAGTGACACAGATTCTCCAAATGAAGATTCCCTAGAGACTGCTGACTTCCCAGACTGTGGGCCCATCAATGATAACATCCGAGAGAGACACTGGGCACAGGTGTCTGATGCTTCTACCTGCAATCCTCGGATAGTACAATCAAGAAAGAGGGTATCCGACTGGGTGCTGGACAGGCCCAGAGGCTGATTATAGCTACCCTAGAAAAGAAGCAGAGGGACCCCAATAGAAGCACGCAGATACACACTTCTATAAGACACTAATGCATCACCTGCTGCCAAAAAGGTGTTCCGTGCTCTGAAGCAGGGCAGGATGAGGAAACCACATGGACTCCTGTTCACCAAAGTCCGTACCTACCTGCAGTGTGAAGGAGTCCAGGACAAGTGCCTCACCCCAAACATGCATATTGGGTGGGTGCGGTGCCCGCTGAATGTGGGAGTCACTGCCCACTCTCCAGCACAGGTGGTCCACAGTCAGGATGCCCCGCTGATGGATACTTTGTGGCCTCAGGTGCTGGTAATCTAAAACAAAGAAGAGGTGGAAGAGAGGCATTCTATAGAGCCACTGTAGCCATCGATTGGGTCCAGCTCCACCATGGACAGGTTTTTGTGCCTTTTCCACCCCAGGGCCTTACCCAGAGAAATGGAGTTGAATCCCAAGGCAAAGGGTGGTGTATCTCCAAGCTGAATGGAAACGTTGACATTGGAGATGGAGGTGCTGAAGATGATGGGAGCCAGGATTTGGGGGAAAGTTCTGCAGAGGGACAAGACATCATTGCTTCATAAGGAAAGAATTGCAGCTTCCTATAATGGAAGATCTCAAAAATCAGGATGAGTTTAATTATGGTTCTTAGGAATAGATGCAACTAGAAAATAAAAGACTGGCCCTGGCTGGTGTGGTGCAGTGGATTGAGCATCGGCCTATAAATCGGAGGGTCACTGGTTTGATTCCTGGTCAGGGCACATGCCTGGGCTGTGGGCCAGGTCCCCAGCTAGGGGAGTGTAGGAGGCAACCAGTCAATGTTTCTTTCACACGTTGATGTTTCTCTCCCTCTCTGCCTACCTCCCTTCTCTGTAAAAATAAGTAAATAAAATCTTTAAAAAAAAAAGAAAAGAAAAAGAAAAGACTGAACTCATCAGTTCACTGTTACTCCAAATGGTTAATTTGCAGGAATGGCAAAAAGGTATTACATTAAACCATATGAAATGGCCATTTCACAGATCAAATATGGTGAACATCAGGAGGTCATAGAATTCAACCTACTACAACCAAGGAACATCGCTTCCACACCATTAACCTCAACTTCTCTACGCCACACAATGCAAACACTACACAAAGAGAGATACGGCACCACTAACATGACCTGTCACCTTATACTATGTGGCAGACAAGATACTGTTTATCATTTCAGTTCAGTTCAACAAACGTTAAACTGTTTACTAAGGCACTATGTCAGGTACTGAGGACATAACAGAGAGGGCATCATCCTACCATCAAAGAGTCTAATCTGATGGGGAAGATCTATAAAATAGGATTGTTACTGAGACTGGGCCATTGAAAGTCAGATTTAGAAAGATCAAACAGTCAAATACGTATTTCACAAAAGATGCCACTTCAGACCAAAAAAATTGCAGGGAATCCAACTGATGAGATAGTGGTTAAAAAAGATTACACTGACCTTTTCCCCCTTTGCTTAAGAACAGATGAACTAGACCCCTGGGTCTCAAGCGTCAGCATGTGCATCCAGTGAGAGAACTCCTGGTGCCGGTAATGAATAATGCAAGTGTTCAGAACCAGGGAGGCTGCGAGGTCGATGGTGGTCACCTAGAAATGAGAACACCGGAACTATGAGCTCGGATTTTATCTCATAAGGCAGTGATACAGGAGGAGAACAGAGAAAGGAATGATTTTTGGTACCACAATCACCACACCTGCACGCTAGCCTTGAGGGAGCTGAGGCAGACAATGCGCTGGCGGCTCTGGGACAGCAACAACCCATCTGTAAGGGCAGAGGGCAGATCTCAGAACACTGGGAGCAAAAGGTAAAACTACAGGCAGGCAAGCAGATGAACAGATTGTCACTAACACTCAAAAGATGGGGCTATTTCCTCTCAGCATGGTTACCTCCTCACCCTCCCCACTGATATCAAATTAAGAAGACCCTGTGGCGCACGGGGAAAGAGAGTGTCTGGTCCTCCCATTCTCTCTCAGTAACAGCATTCCTACCCACAAACCTTTTAGTAGGAGTTCAGTGCTCATCTGTGCCATGTCAGAGTTTGCCGTGAAGCTTCGAAGGGGCAGCTGATCCTCATCACGGTGGTAGAGGAAACGCAGCAGCTTCAGTGTCCAGTTCAGATGCCTGGACCAGAAACAGACTCTAGCTCAGAAATATGTGGAATGCCCTTTCTCCCCACAAACGAGCTCAGTGCAGTCACTAGCTGCATATGCCAGCATATAGGTCCAACTATCACTTTCCACATCTCTGTGCCAGGAGAGATCTCACCTCTTTTGACTATTCATGGACAGCACCACACTTGTGATCTCCATTTTCACCTTCACCTGGTCTGGCAGCTGCTGAAGGAGGTTTAGGCCAGGCAGAGTTGGCTCAGTCAAGTCCTTTGTCACCTCTGAAAATATGAATGAATGATACAAGGGCCACAAATCCTTAATATTCCCAAACTTCCAAAAATTCCCTGCCCTCTTTGGCCAAAATTTCCCATATAAAATAAGCTAGGCAAATGCCCAATCCTAGGTTACAAGACAAATATCCCAGAGATTAAGGTACCTACTGTACTTCCCTCCCCAGAGTCTAAAAAATAGTATGGGGAGCAGATTGGTACAATAGAAAGAATATGGGGTAATTCAAACCCCGCTTTTAATACCAACTAGCTGTGTGCTGGCTGATCTTCATAGGCTTCAGTGTCCTCATTTGTGCAATGCTAGAGGACATATATAAAACACATGGCACAGGTCTAATCTACAATAATTACCCACTAAATGTTGGTTCTTTCACCTACAACAAATAAATGCCCTATTTCCTCTATCTATTCTCAGGATCCAAGGCCATGGCGACTAACAAATCACACCTAAATGAATAGTGAAACAGTTATTTTTTTCTACTTCCAAAATAATCTGTGAACAGGACAACCAAGAAGTTCACCGACTGGGGCTTTACCTGAACAGGGAACAGGTTTGGGCGCCAGGCTTGGGCCCTGGTGCAGCAGCTGACTATGGAAGAGGCCCTCGTGCAGTTCAGCATGAAGTGTCCACACATCCACAGTGATCGCCTTCAGGTGCCGACTCCTGATGCCCACCTCTAGACATAGCTTTAGGGCCAGTGAGAGCTCTGCTAGGCAGGTGTCCTCCTACAGAAGAATAAGCTCATAAGGTGTGTATGTGTGTATAGGGAGCTTGGGAATTTGGGGTCAAAATAGAGTGGTCTGGAACACTACCTGGAGAGAACCCCATAAGGACACAGAATCTATGGGGTAAGCCCTAAGCTCTTTGATACACACAGAAAGATACAAGGCAGCTGAAGGACAATGGCATACTCACCAATTGGCCACTCTTTAGAACTTTGCTGTTGATCTGACTTAGGCTCACCCCACATTTTAGCCTGGGAAAGGAAAAAAATTAAAAGCACTTGGCCCCTTTCCTCACCGTTTATCTTCGATCAAGCTTTGTTGGCTGTTAGGGACAAGGCAAGCAAAAGTGCCTAACCTTAGCCTCTCCTCAAATTACATGGAATGAGCCCTGGCTGGTGTAGCTTATTTTACTGAGTGCCAGCCTTGGAACCAAAGGGTTGCTAGTTCAATTCCCAGTCAGAGCACATGCCTGGGTTGCAGACCAGGTCCCCAGTAGGGGGCGCTCAAGAGGCAATCACACATTGATGTGTCTTTCCCTCTCTATCTCCCTCCCTCCCGCTTTCTAAAAATAAATAAAGTCTTTTAAAAAAAGTACATGGAATGAGAAGGCCCTGAGAGCCACCCACCCTGAAACAACTATAAGGAAAGAATTGGACTACTAGACCCTTTTCTACCCAGAGTTTACCTTTTCCCATCACTATCCAAAAGAAAGCTGCTTTCTCTGATTTGAATATGCCACAAGGACTCAGAAGTAGCCACCTTGAGAACCATGATGTTTATAGAATCTACATGAATGGAGAATAGCTGGAAGGAATAAACAAAGAAGAACAACAATTAATGCTAAGGCACTGCCTTTCCTTTCCAACAGAAAAAGAGTAAGAGGAAGCTCTTAGTATCATGCCTCACAAATAGTAGAAAAGTCCACCCATGACTCCAAAGTCTGTCATTCCTAGAATAGTCAAAAAAAGTGGGAGAGGTAGTCTGACCTGACATAAGATCTTTGATAAGGCTGGGCTGAAGGACAGCTCCTTTTGATGCACTCCAGTACTCTGGGAGAATGGAGCAAATAGGCCAGAAGCCTTCTGTAGGTCGGTTCTGATACGCACTTCTCCAAAGCACAATGCCACATAGCGCCTGCCCAGAAGAGAAACTTCATGCCATCAGACCCATCCCTTCCACAGCTGTCTCTTCTTCTTCCTCACATTTACTCCCCCATCTTCCCTAAAAATGGAGCTTAAATCATTGAGGGTGGTCTCATAGTAGTTATCAATATCTATCTCATAAGATAATCACTTCCAGGCATCACAACCCCAAGACATCAAGCCAAGAGCCCACTTCCCTTCTTAGACTTTGAGGCCTGTGCAGAAGAATTTCATTTTCTGCAAACCCCAACCCCAAAATATTTCCCAAAGGAAAAGTGAGGATATAGAGTACTCACGGCAGATCATGGCTAAGGAGTTTGCTGGAAATCCACAGGCTATCGATTTCCTACAACATGGGAGAAAGCTTTGTACATTAGCTGCTGGGTAAGACATGAGAAGCTTGACAAGCCAGGAAAGGTTCTGAGAAGAGGGAAGTACTACAGCCCTTCCATGAATTATCCTCCATTCCATTTGTACGGGCTTCTCTCCTCTGCACTATATCCTGCTCCTAACAGTGATGTTAGTATTCCTCTTTCATGAATAAGTTGCCCTTTTTCCCCTCTTAAATTAGAACAGTAAGCTCTTCTAGTTCCTGTTATCTTTGTTCTGTGCTTTACATCTGTATCTTTCTTATGTGGTCTGGACACTTTGTGCCTTATAAGCATTTTTAATTGAAAAATTTACATCAATCCCAGCATTCCCAAAATAACACGAAGATCATCTTGGCAAAGAGGTGGCAAGACTGGGTTAATGAAGGAAGTCCCCCAGAATTCTTTTTAAAAGAAAATTAAAAGCTGAAATTCAGCTGAATCAACTGTCCCCCCGCTGCCCCCCCCCAAACACAAACACACCCAGGGAGTTTCCCAAGACTCACCACTGTTTGCTGGTGCTGCTGAAACTTAAGGCTGACATTCTGGATCCAAAAAAAAGAGCCAATCTTGAGCTCCGCCTGCAACTTCTGCTGACACCACTTGGTGACCAACCGGACCACAAGCCACCTGCAGAAAAGTCCCTGTGAGTTCATAGGACCCTCTCCCAATTATGTCTTCCCTCACTCCTTGTTGGTCCTCGAAGCCCTTGCAATGGGTCAAATCCTGAGGCTGGGACTTCTGGGCAACTTTCCTGTCTCCCAAACACCATGCTGTCACATACAGTCAGCCACAACAATCAGAACTGTTGCTCTAGGGTGTCCCCTCCACCCCGATGTAATCAGATAAACTAAACTCCACCTTCTAAGTTGAAGACAAAGAAAGCAACCCCTGAAATCCTTAGGAACCCTAGAGGTGGAAAGATGAGGGTCCAACAGGACTCGAAGCACAAGCAGCCGATTCAGATGTGTCATCACACACTCCCCAAAGAGCCTATGTCTTCGCCCTCCAGACAGATGTCCGCAAGAAGGCACTGTGGGGTCACAGCCGGCCAGTTCTAATGCCACTCTTCCCTGGGCAGCCAAACCTGTTCCGGCTTCCCAGGGCAAGGCTGCAGGTGCCCTTTGTATTCGGTGAAGGAGACACTCAGGGGCACGTAAAGTTAAAAAGGGAGACCACTGAGCCGGGCCCGCTCCTCACACACATTCACCTCGCAGGCACAGCATCGCCTCAGGCCTCACCCGCTCCGTTAGTCTCCCCCAATCCCAGCTCCTCCGCGCCTGCTCCGGCCCCGCACCCCGGATCTACCCCTCCCGCCGCCGCCCGCGCACCAACCCCTCCAGCCCTCTCCCCATCTGCCTCCCCCTCCCGCGCGCGCCTCTATCCAACGCGACCCCCCCTTCTTCAGCCTCTCTTCCTCCCACCATCTCCGCCACCCCACCGCAGCCGGGATCCCCTCACCGGCCTAGGAAGACGGCGAACACCGCAACCAACAGCAAGGCCAACAGCGCAGCGAAGAACAGGGGCATTACGGCCTCGGCCGGGCCTGGCTCCGGCCCCCGCCCTGCCGGGTGCCCCCCCCCCCCCACTCCAGTTCTCCACTGCTCGGTGTTGGGCAGACCAGCCGCACGCGCAGGGACGCCCCCCCGCCCCCTTCTGCCGGCCAGCCAGCCAGCAGCTGTGTCGTTGCCACGCCCCACCCCCGCCGGCGCGCGCAATCCAGCAGGGCCGACCGGCTGTAAGCCCGAAGTGGAGGCGTGGCTCTGGAAGGGAAACGCTGAGGAGTGGACCTCGCGCGGACTGACAAACACACCCCACTCCCAGCCGCACCCTTCCGTGCCCGGAAATGCGGGGCCGCGGAGCCAGGAACTCCGGGGGTACAGTCTGAACCGCTCCCTGCTTTGCAGTGGATCTGGCCGGCCTCTGAGAGTTCCACTTACAAAACAGTTTCCTAGGATAGAGTCTGCTTGCCCACTTAGGGTCTGGACCGAGTGTACTGCAGAAGTTTTATACCTCTGGGTCATACGAAGTAGCTTCCCTGTGTTATTCAAGGGCCTTGTCTAAAAATCATTGAGAAAACCAAGAGGTACTGTAAGGCCTCAAAGGAATTAGTTTTTAATCCACTAAGAAGTGAATTTCATTCGCTGTTTCAATACTGTTCAATACAGTTAATACGTATTGACCTGTTGTGTGGGCGGCACCATTCTGAACCCTACTTGGAGTTTTCAGGCCTGTGCAGTGTGCAGTCTGGGCGCGCGCGCGCTGTGGGGGTGGGGGTGGGGGTGAGGATGGGGAGGTGGTTGCAAGGGGGCGGATACCATAAAAGTAGTAGAGGACAGTGTTCTTGCCCTTCAGCAACAAATAGTTGACCTGGGAAGCAAACAATTACACAAAATGGGAGAAATTCAGGTCGATATTTTTATTTTTTGTCTGTTTCCTTCTCTATGAAATAAGGGAATTGGACAAAGGTCCCTTCCAACTCTATTCTGGTAATGCTAATACAGTACAAGCTGAAGAAATTCTGAGAATTTCAAAATAGGTATTTCAAATACTTTACTTTCACACCCTGATCTCCGCAAATGTCCTTCAGATTTTATCTGGAGTCTTGCTTTCATTCCTTCAGATAAAGCACCATTTCAACTTTCACCTGGGTTGTCCAAAGTTGCTTTTCGCGCCTTCACCTGGTTTCCTTCCTTCTCAGGCCCTCTCATCACTCATTTCACATCTTCCTCAGGGCTTCCCCACTGCTTCTTTCTTTATAATGCATGCCTATCTCTCAGCACCATTGTTCTACCATCCTCCTAGTAATCTGCAGCCTGCCAACAAGGTGTGTTCTGTCTGTGAACCTTCAGGGAAAGCCCAACAACTCAGGGAACACTCTGGCCAAGCCAAGGAGGGGTGCCTTGCAACACATCTCCCTCTCATTCATCTCGTCCAATCTGCTCTCTTTAAGCAGCTGATTTCTGACATTTCCTTTCTTCCCAAACTTACCATCCTACCAACTAACTGAGCCTGAAATGTTGACTTTATCATTTGTCTACTTCTTGGAGAGCTCTTGAGGGATCAATGCAACTGAAGTGGAATAGGAGGGAGAGGGCATAACTGGAGTTCAACTAGTTCACGGTCTCAACTTACCGAAACAAATCTTTCTAAAAGAAACCATGTTCCTTAATGTAAGGGGCCACGTCTGGCACAGGTTTCCCAGCTATCTGAAAGTAGAGTGTACCTGTGAAACCTTTAATAAGCTGAAATGGCGTAAAACGAGGAGTATCCCCAGCTTTCCCAAAGTTCGGATTACTACCTATTTTTACCAACTGAAGATAACTGAAAGCATTTTTGCTCTGTCAAAAAGTCATTGAACACTTAGTTCTTTTGTGAAAGGGAAGTAGTGTATAACAGGAACTTTTGGAAAGTGGGGGAGACCTGTATCCCCAATGTGTTCTACCTTAACTCCCTAAAGCAAACAGGAAAATAAAAACTAGAAATTTCCAAAAATAAAAAGGCCTGTTAATCAGTGAAACTCCAGATGGCAGGAACCCTCGATCACCGTTGCATGCTTGGATGTAGGGGCAAACTTTCTAGACTTGACCAGCAGAGGACAGGGAGAAAATGAGGTGAGCAGAGGACAAGTTTTCTACCTACCTTTTCAGGGAAAGATATTCCTACATTGTCCCCAAGAGTAGTTATCTACCAAGAGCTAAACATTATTGTAGTATAGTAAAAAGAACATACGCCAGGCCAGCCTGGTGTGGCTCAGTTGTTTGAGCCTCATTCCATGCACCAAAAGATGGATTTCCCAGTACAGGCACATGCCTAGGTTCCAGGTCCAGACCTGGATGGGGTATGTACAAAACATAACCGACAGATGTTTCTCTCCCTCTCCACCCCCCACTCTAAATTCAATGAATGTGTCCCTAAGTGAGGATTAAAAAGAAAAAAAAAAAACATATGCCAGATACAGCTGGATTCCTATCCTCAAATTATTTACTAGCTTTAAGAATTCGGGCAGTTACTTGTCTTTTCTGTTCTGCATTGGTAAAACTGTAACATCTACCCTTATCTGTGAAGATTAAATGAGTTAAGACTTGCAACATTGTGCCTAGTATTTAGCAGACAGTGAATAAATGTGGCTTCCTCTTTTTACTACTACCCTTTTCTCAACTGCGGTAACAGATCTAGAGTAAAACATTTTTTGAGGGTCTTTAGTCATAATTTTAGTGAAAAATCTAACAATAATGAGATGTGAGACAAGTGAAAGTAGAAAAAGGAAAAATTTGGATGCAAGTAAGGCTCTTAAAAGGACCCACACCAAAGGTTTGCAGCATTTCAAAAGGATGATAGCAATGACTCTCAGGACTCAAGGATTAATCAGATCATGGGATAGCACCCCTGGCCCTAACTGGTGTGGTTCAGTGGATTGAGTACCAGCCTGCAAACTAAAGGGTCACTGGTTTGATCCCAGTCAAGGCACATGCCTGGGTTGCAGGCCAGGTCCCCAGTTAGGGACCTGTGACAGGCAACCAATCGATGTTTCCGTGTTCTTTCCCTCTCTGCCTCCCTCCCTTCCCCTCTCTCTGAAAATAAATGAATAAAAATAGTAGCACACCTAATAAATGACAACACAGTGACTAACAATGAAATCTTTTTATCACTTTAGAGAAAGAAAGCAGGGAAAAAGTCACACACATTAATAATCCACGATGCCAAGCTTCTGAAGAGTAAAAATTTCCCAGCTAGGAGAGATTTCTCCCTCAGTTTCTGTTTTATCAATATGAGTAAAATGCACCTGCTCCTTTACCAACAAGTCTTGCACTCAGAAAGAACGGACCCAAGTCTGGGAGAACAACCATTTCAACTGTGAAGGGCTGACGCTTCCACACACAGTTACTGTTTTCTGCGTCCATCTTCATCTCAGTGGTGACATGGTCAATGCCCAGGGACCCTGTGGCAGGGATCCCAAAGTGAGACAGCAGCAGATGTCAATGAACACTGGGTGGTGACAGTGGCTCACAGCTTGCAGACTTACAGCTCTGCATGGTGGGCTTCTACCTTCAACAACTCACTGGGTTTCATGAAGATGCCTTCCATGGCTTTCCAGTAGTTGTTCTGGCTTGGCTGCGCCATACCATGCACCTCTTTTTGCCCACTGATGGGTCGACCATATTGTTCTCCTGTGACAGACAGCAGAACCTCGGTGGAAGAATGCTTGAACCGCACCTCACCATCCCTCACCCAGTAGGGCCCATTACAGAGCACTGTCCAGTCATCCAGATAATCGCCTTCACCTTCCTCACCAAAAGCACTCACTTCCTGGAAGACATAAATGATAGCAAAAATTAGCATGGCTGGTACATAGGCTCAGAAATGGGAGGAAGGCAGTAAGAAGAAAAACAAGACTACCCAAAAGTGAAAAATGAGAGGCTTTCCAGGGTTGTTTAAAAGTAAGTAATTTTAAACTGTGGGAAAAAGGTAAGACATAGCGGACACAAAATCAATTGCCATAATATATGATCCAGACACTTATTTTGCAAATAACCCTCTATTTTCCTTGTATTTTCTGTTATAGTCTTAAAATACTTTATAGCTCTTTTTACTTGGCTTTAAATATTCCTGCTTCATTACCTTAACGAGATTTTAAGTGACCTGGTGAGAAACACAAGCTAGAGACAAGCAGACCCTGAGTCTCAGCTCTATCCCTTCCTATACAACTCCTTCGAGCCTTTATTTTCTCTTCTATAAAATGACAACAATATCATTTTAAAGAATAATTATGAGAACTAAATAAAGTAAGAAATGTTAATTGAACAAATTATAGCAGATCCTATCTTCCACTCCTTTTTTAATTCCATTCCCCTCAGGGCCAAATATTCAGTTTCTATCTCAATAAAAAAGTTTCTGATTAATTCAGAAATATATATAACTTACACACTAATAGCTATATAATTTTAAATGATAAAAGGCAGTCATGACCTGGCTGGCGTAACTCTGTGGACTGAGCGTGGGCTGCGAACCAAAGCATCACAGGTTCAATTCCCAGTCAGGGCGCATGCCTGGGTAGCAGGCCACGGCCTCCAGCAACCGCACATTGATGTTTCTTTCTCTTTCTCTCTCTCTCCCCCCCTCCCTTCCCTCTCTAAAAATACATAAATAAAATCTTAAAAAAAAAAAAGCAGTCATTTGGAAACAGTCTAAGACTAAAGGCAAAAGGAACTGCACGTAACCAACAATTCGACTACTACCGTATTTGTACACTAGAATTGAGCATGCAGGTAAACGCGTGGCAGTGGAGCCAGGTATCTCACTGTCAGGGTGGGAATTTACAAATAAGCAAAGGAAGGAGGCTAGAATGATCTATGTGGTAATAAGAGTTGGAGACATCATTAAGAACTCATGTTTAACTTAATATACATACATATGGTTACGCATATAAACATTTATAGATATGTGTATATATGTTTACATACATTTCTTTTCTCTGTTAGTTGAGAAGGCCTAAAAGTAAAACTACTTCGTCTAGGTAATTGGTATCAACAGTAATAAAGCATGTAGATAGTATGTATCCTTGATATGATGTGGTGAAAATGGCACCTTACCTCTGTGACCTTTCTCCCAAAAACCCTTATAAATCCAGTCAAATCATAAGGAAAACATCAAACAAATTCCAGTGGAGGAGTACCCTATAATATACCTAACCAGTACTCCTCAAACTGTCAATCAAGGTCATCAAAAACAAGAAGAATCTGCCCTGGCTGGTGTAGCTTAGTGGATTGAGCACAGGCTGCAAACCAGGCATCGCAGGTTCGATTCCCAGTCAGGGCACATGCCTAGGTTGCATGCCATGTCCCCCAAGCAACCGCACATTGATGTTTCTCTCTCTCTTCCTCCCTTCCCTCTCTAAAAATAAATAAATAAAAATTTTTTTAAAAAGTTGCTAATTTAAAAAAAAAAGACATTTAAAAAAAACAAGAAGAATCTGAGAACTGTCACAACCAAGAGGAGCTTAAAGAGACATGACAACTATACGTGATACAGTATCCAGGATGGGATTCTAGAACAGAAAAAGGAGAGTAGTAAAAACTAAGGAAACTAAAACAAAGTATGGACTTTAGTAGATAACAATGCATCAATATTATCAATTAACTATAGCAAACCTACCATACTAATGTAAAATGTTAATAGGGAAAACAATAAACAGAGTGGGAGTGGAAGGGGAGCAGTCATTAAGGGGTTCTACATCCCACCAAAATGCACGGCTTAAAAAATATGGCATACGACCTGGCCAGGTAGCTCAGTTGGTTGGAGAATTATCCCAATATGCCAAGGTTGTGGGTTCAATCCCCAAATGGGGCACATATAGGAACCAACCAATGAATGCATAAATAAATGGAACAATGAATCAATATTTCTCTCTTTCTCCTCCCCCACCTTTTAATTTATTTTTAGAGAGAGGGGAAGGGAGGGAGAAAGAGAGGAAGAGAAGCATCAATGTGTGGTTGCCTCTCAGGTGGCCCCCACTGGGACCTGGCCTGCAACCCAGGAATGTGCCCTGACTGGGAATTGAACTGGTGACCCTTTAGTTCACAGCCTGTGCTCAATCTACTGAGCTACACCAGCCAGGACCCCTTTTCTTTCTCTGTCTAAAAAAGCAGTACAAAAAATTTTTTAATGGCACAATACCTAATTCATTTTCCTAATGTGGTCAGTTGGCATCATTAAAATAATAATAGCCCTGGCTGGTGTAGCTCAGTGGATTGACTGTGGGCTGCGAACCAAAGAGTTGCCAGTTCAATTCCCAGTCAGGGCACATGCCTGAGTTGCAGGTCAGGTCCCCAGTGGGGGCGTGTGAGAGGCAACCACACATTGATGTTTCTCTCCTTCTCTTTCTCCCTCCCTTCCTTCTCGTCTCTCTAAAAATAAATAAATAAAACCTTAAAAAAATATTTTTTATTGCAAGTTTGGAAAACATTAGGTTCTTTATTGCAGGATTTATCAAGATATCTTATGATATGCTAACGGATACTTATTCTGCCTCTCTTCCTCATTTCTTGACTTGATCTAGATGTAAAGTCTCTATTTTGACCAGAAACAATTTCTTTCACACGTATGTGACAAAGCCAATTCTCCAGGTCCACAGAGCAGAGAACATCTACACCTAAAAAAGAAAGGACTAACAACCAAGTTGTCAAACAACTCAACTGAGTAAAGCACAAAGCAACAATGACCCAGGGGACGCCACTTCACCTGGTTTCTAGAAAGTGGTGAAATGAAGTGGTGACTATGGAGGTTTCGGCCAGTGTTGACATGTGTCAGCCGGATGGGCTGGCCACATCTGATGGGGGTTCCCCTCTCACACACTGTGGAGGTCTTCCCCCGTATCCTCCAGTAGCTATTGCTGTCATCCACAGAGGTCACACCTGTCACTGACTGCTGCCCACTACCTGCAGTCAAAAAAAAAAAAAAAAAAAAGAGGTTGAGTTCAACTGGACCCTTGTTTCTTTCCTATAGTCAATAATGTGCCCCATGTCATACAATAGGCTTAGAGGGGTGGGGAGAAAACTGCATGCTTGGTAATAATTTTTTCTTTTATAATATAAATATTTGTGTAGGTACTAATATACATATTAATATATATGAGAAATACTAAATGTACTTACATAGTATTAGTTATGAATGATAAACTATATCTAAGAGTGTACCATATTAGAAAATTTCAAGAATTTACAATCAAAGGGTACTAAGTAAATGAACATATGTAGGTTTTTTAGAAGCACAGTCAGCGTTTACCTATATATACCAGCTGGGATAGCCTGTAGTATATCCCGGGTGTCTACTCATATAATTGTAACATGTTTGTAATATTATTCAATGTTTACTATCTATTAAAATAATTTTTATCACATTTCACAATTAAAATGAGACCAGTTTTTGCTGTCAACTTTAATCCAAACAGCCACACAGCTCCCAAATTCCTGTAAGTAATCTATCAATATATTATAAAAGTATTCTCAAGTCATCTAAATTTAATTAACACTGCCTAAAGTGGCAAAATCCTGCAAGTTAAGAGGCACTGGGTTCCTGGCTGGTGTGGCTCAATGGATTGGGTGTCGGCCTGCGAACCAGAGGTTCACCAGTTCGGTACCCAGACAAGGCTCATGCCTGGGTTGCTTGCTGGGCCCACAGCAGAGGATGCTTGGGAGGCAACCACACATTGATGTTTCTCTCTCTTTCTCCCTCTAAAATAAATAAATAAAATCTTAAAAAAAAAAAAAAAGAAGGCATTGGGTTAAACATGTAGCTTAACAAAAAATGCATGCAAGTAATCACTGGCTAATTAATGTCTATAAGCACTTACTAGGTGTCAGATACTAACCGAAGCCTTTTGACAGAATATTCATATTTGGTACATGCATCTATTACTATTATGATTATCACCTCTATTTTACACTGGAGTGTCGCAAAGGCTGAATAGTATGCCCAAAGTCACACAACTCTGAGAGACGGTGCTCGGGAATCTTGATGCTCTAACTCTAGAACTCACATTCTGAACCTCAAACACATGGCTTCCCACAAAGCTTTATTTTCTGTCAAATTCGCCCAGATAGGCCACTCTCTCATATAAACACCAGGGGTATTCTCTTCCCTAGGCCTCATGCACTACACAAGTCTTTAAAGGTACCCCATATTTCCCAGATACCTTCTTTAGGTACTCTTGCTTATTCCCCCTACTTTTGCCTTCAGTCCCTTGGCCCTGCCTGACTGTAGCTTGTTAATGACACCCCTTTTACCACTTGACACATGACATCTTATCTCACAGTTATCTGGGTGAATGTTGCTAACTAATTACTGGCTCCACTCATGTGTTTTTACATCTTAAAAAAAAAGTCCCAAACCCACCCCTTCCTCCTTACTTCTGGTTATTACCTTACAGTTCTCGTGGCTGGTCCATAACTGCCATGTTTCACTAAATCATGATCTACACTTTCTGCCTTCTACTTCTTCACTTTCTGTTACACCCCCACTTCCCTCCCATCCCTAGACCCTGTGATTACCCAGAGTTCTATACCTGGCACTTATCCACTCTTAAGTACAGTTATACCTCGGTACTCATCGGCTTCAGAGCTCATCAAACCCTGTACTTGTCACATGTTGATGAGAAAAAAATGTTTCAGCATTTGGGGCTTGCTTGGGACTTGTCACACGTGCTAGAACTTGTGTGAGTCAGGACACCGCCCAGGAGAAAATGCTTCATCACTCCACACGATCGGTACTCATCGGTCTCTGCACGAGTTCTGGAACAAATTAACAACGAGTACCAAGGTACCACTGTACTTGTTGGAAGTCAGGACAAAAGCATGTATAAGCCCTTCAACCACTTTTTCAAGTGACTCAAATTGACACCAGATTGAGGACCACTGTTCATCCTGACAATGGATTGTGTTCTGATAAATCCATTGCATGTTGAAAATATAGTAAGTCGAAACGTATTTAATACCTAACCTACTAAACACCAGAGATTAGCCTAGCTTTTTCTATTGATTGTGTACTGCTTTCACACCACTGTAAAGTTAAAAATGTTCTTAAGTTGGGGACCATCTGTACTTAACTCTGTATCTTGGGCTCAGCACAGATTTCTGAGCTCTAGACTGGACCTGGTTCTCAAATGTGCTACCCATCAGGAGCACCTGAAGAACTTCTTAAACTTACAGATTCCTACTGGCAGGACTCTGATTCAGTAGATCCAAAATAGAAAACTAGATCAATTTAAAAGTAATAAACCAGACACACAGAAGGTGTTTGCTGAATGGCTTATTATTTAAGACATCCCAACAATGACAGCTCAGTTCCTTTCCAAATCTAACCGGTCAGACAGGTTTTGAGAAAAATGAACACAATCTAGCCTCCACCTGAGAGATCTCCTTCCTCTCTTAGCTATTAGCATCACCAGTCATCCAACACAGACCCGTAGCAGTCACTAGTTCACTAACTTGTGTCTTTTTGTCTGTTTCCTTGTAACTTGCTGACTGATCACCGTATCTCCTGTATTGAGAACAGTAATAGGCACACAGTAGGAGCTCATTAATCTAGACTGAATGAATCCATAAATAATTGCTGCATTATAAATGAGCACACAAAGCATTTTAATTTCACATGATAAAACACTCTCAAATCGGTTTCCTCTCCAATTCCAGTGAGTGCTTTAGTTTAAATTCTTTACCAGAAGAAGGGTAAGGTTTGAATAAAAAGAGGAAGAGGCCAAAGGAAGAGTTGAAGAGCAAGTGTTACTATGAAGAGCAGGAGCTAGAACAGAGGGTCACGGCCAAAGAGTGGGTTCTTGGAGTTCAAAACTTCAGAGATACAGCACTTACTGTAATTTTTCTACATGTCTGTCTCTCCCACACCGACTAGTGCTAGCAGGAGTAACTGAAAAAAGGCTTTGAACCTGGGCAAATTTAGATCAAATTCCATCTCTGCCATTCACTAGCTGCAAGGTTTTGAGCAAGCGATTCAGAGTCTGCTCCCTCATCCATGAAATGAGGATATCAGCAGTCTCTACCTCGTGTAAATGTTACGTATAAGAGTATATATGTAATATATGTACACCCTGTAGCTAACCAGAATGAAGTTGGTATTATAATTAAGATGCCTTAGAACAACCCAATTCTCCGACTCTCCGCCTCCAGATCTCAAGAACCTGGCCCAGGCTACCCAAACCTTCCCAGACCACACCCCTCAGATTTTCTTTAGGCCCCGCCTCCCCCAGAGACTAGCTGGCCATCCCAGCCCACCCACACCCGGGCCACAGTACCTGACCCATAGCGCACGTCGTGTGAATGCAGTCGCACGTTGTGGCGCGTATTGAGTAACTTCACCACAGAACCGCACGTAACGACAGCCAGATTGGATGCTCCCACGGCACTACACAAAGTCGCGAACAACAGGAGCGATACCACAGCCATTCTAGATGTCCCGCAGTGCCTCTAACCTCCTCCGAAGAAATCTCCGCCCCTCCCCGGAACCGGAAGCTAAGGGCGGGATCACAGAGAAGAGGAAATGAAAAATCCTAGTTTGGTCTTTATGGTTCCTTTGGCTAGAGCGGCCTGAGGAATCCGCTAGGCCTGGTTGCTTCTCATCCGCTCGCTCTGTTCCCGTGGCTCTGGCCCGACAGCTGCCTTCCTGAACTGCTTCCGCCAGTTTTCGTGACCTCCCGGATGATGCCGGGAGAGCTCGGTGGGAGAAAAGACCAAGGAATGGCCCGCCCACTCCCAGTGACAGGGAGCCGGAAGTGACGTAGCACGTTGACGCAGCAGCGGCGGCGGTGGTGGCGGAGGATCGGTGCGGTGGGAGCTTACTATCCTTTCCCGGTCTGGGTTTGACGACTCCATTTTCCTCCGTAGGGGTTTAACGCAACGGAGAAGCAGCGGGCTACGGGTAGGTAAAGTTCGGACTGGAAAACGTGCTGCTTGAATGGGTCAAGTGGGGCACCAGGCTCCTAAGGCCTGGTCCTGTAAGGGAAGAGGTACTGGGGAGTCGTATGCGGGAAGATCTGGGGTCCCCGGCCTTCCGAGTTCAATGAGGGAGGAGGAGGAGGAAAACCGGATAGTTGTTCAGAGTCTTAGGGCTTTTCCGAACCCCGTGCTACCCGGAGCCCGTGAATTGGGCGGCCTGTTGTATCAACAGTCTTCCTCGAATCCCGTCCTTCTGTCGTAGCTTCTGAAAACTGGGACACGCGAAAGGATTAGAAATGGAATGGGTCTGTGGCTTCTGAGTCAAGAACAGGTGAATGAATTGTTTATTCTGGAGATGTATCTATGGAGCTTTCAGCATCTCGGCCATTAGGCTTAAAGGGCTATGCCAAATTCCATCTTTTTCTGTATTATTGAATAGTAAAGTTAGAACTTTTTGTAGGTGATTGGCTACATCCACAAACGCCTACCACAGACATCAAAATGGGCTATTAAGTAAAAATGTTGTTTTCTTCCAGTTTCTACCTTTCTTTCCATGCATTTCCTTGAACCAGCTGGAGTAGTGCTTTTCCCTTGGTTGTTGCAAGAATTGATACTTACTCTTTTTTAAGAGGAGACCTAAGCTCTCCGAAAATATGCCCATGGAAATCCACTGTAATGTCAGAAATAATAAGGAATTGTTAAGTTACACCACTATTATTAATACACATGAAGAGTATAAACAATTTTGAATTTGATTAATTTCTTGGAGGTGTGTGGCTTGGTTCTTTGTTTATGTGAAAATTACCCAGGTCTTCATTGCATTGATTACAAAAGTATGATTGCTTCCCCATCAGCTCTGAATTTAGAGCCCTTTTCCATAACTTGTGTCCCTTCAGCCAGTACTAGCCCGTTCTTTTTCAGTTCGTTTGTCTGGGTACTACATCAGATTAGCACAGTATTGTTGTTCCCTTAGAAATTTAAACCTCATCAAGAAATTAGTTACATCAAGCCGTTGTGCCGTAGGCACATTTTATAGTTCTCTCTTAGTAGATCTTGGCAAGTAAGGAAGCCTGCCCAGGGTGGTGGCAACTTACGGTCTTTGGGGGCAAATAAATTGGCTCTTGCTCCCAGGTTCTTGGTCTCAATAATGGCATCACAGTCAGAATCCTGTGTATATAATCCTTAGATTTTTCCCTCTCTGTTATTCCCAATAATATCAATCACCAAATCCTACCTCTATAAAAGTCTGTTCCCATCAACATACAAATTATGTTCTGTCTGGTATACCTCTTATCTGCCTCTAACTACTACTACTTTTTTAAAATTTTTCTTCATAGCCAGATTTCTACTTCTGTGAACTTTCTTGGCTTTTATTCAGTTTTCACCCTATACCAGTCTGATTTCTCTTTGGACCACTTGTTGAAATTCCTTTTACCAAGGCCACCAGTGACTTCTGTATTACCAAGTTCCATACATGCGTTGTTCCCATTTTCCTCATTGTCTGAGGAAAGTATTCAACACAATTTACTCCTTTCTTGAAACATTCTCTTTTCTTGGCTTCGTGGGCACTTCACTCTTGGATATTCTCCCCTTGTCTAACTGCTTTTCGGTCTCCTTTGCTAGCCACTTTTGCTCTCTGCGTAGTGTCTGACCATTGAATTTTCTTCACAGTTTAGCCCTGGGTTTTCCATGTGTTCCTTTAGGTGATCCAGTCCCATGGCTTTAATATCCATCTGAAAGCATGGTTAAATCTCTAGGCCAGTCCTCTCTCCTATGTTGAAGAATCATGCACAGAATGTACCAGTATAAGAACTGTCCCAAACCTAACATAGCATATGAAAATTTTGGTTTTCCCATCGTTCCAAACCTGGTCTTCCCTACATCACTAAGTGATACTCTCATCCACATGGTTACAAAAGCCAGAAACACCTTGGATCCTCCCCTGCTTTCCGCATCCCCAAGTCTTACAATAAGCCCTGTCATTTCTACCTCCGAAATATGTTTTCTATCTGTCTTCTGTCCTTCATCTTCACTCCTACCACCCTGTTCCAAGCCACCATCATCTTTTCATCCTCAGTTCACCTTGCTTCCACTCAGATCCCTTCTGATCTGTTTTCCACATTGCAGGATCAGGTCAGGTCACATCATGTCATTTCCCTGTTTAAAATGCTCCAGTGGCTTCCCATGGCCTTCATAACCCTGCTTAAGGAGGGGCCTCTCTCTCACATTCTGCTGCCTTCACCGTTCTCTGGCTATATTGGCCTTAGAACATCACATACTGTATGCCAAGTTCTTCCCTGTCTTTTCTACCAGGAGCCTCTTCCCTTGGCTTTGCATACCACATCCTACCCATTCTTCCTATCTCAACCTGAACTCTCAGAGCCGAGGGTGTTTATTTCCTTCCTACCACTTATAACAGGTCTGTATAATTTGTCTGTGGTTTTTCTCCTGCACCAGAAGTATCAAAGGGACAGGAACTTTGTCTTCTGTGTGTCTGGCATGTAGTTGACACTCGTTAAATATTTTTGAATAAGCAAGTAAATCATATCAGTTCTCTGTTTAAAACTCCATAGAGGCTTCCCAGAACCTTTCAGGTAGAGTCCAAAATCTTAACATCCTACCAAGATCCTTATACCTTCACCTCCAACTCATTATGAACCTTTCTTTCTCTTCCCAGTCAAAGTAGCCATCACTGTTCCTGCCACAGTGCATCCTGGGCCTCATCCTGGAGTGCTCTTCTCCGACAGCACACTCCTCGAACTGCTAAAGGAGCCAGCTCCTCCACTTAGCTAATTCATCCTGAGTCTTAAAGTCTGTGTTTAAAGTCACTTCCTCAAAACCAGGTTAAGGTCCTCTATTACAGGTCCCCATGGTACCTTTGTCATCAATTTGTTAAGGACCTCTACTTGTAGTTTGTTTGTTTTTTTAATATATTGATTTGAGAGAGAGAGAGAAACATCAATTTGTTGCTTCACTTATTTATGCATTCATTGATTGACTCATATGTGCCCTGACCAGGGATTGAACCCACAACCTTGACATATGGAGATGATGTTCTAACTAACTAAGCTACCTGGCCAGGGCAAAAGATCACTACTTCGAGGTTAGAAGTCACCAAACTAAGTCTCCTGGACCATTACGGGTTGTCTGTGTCTGCTTTTGTACTACACTGGCAGGTCTGGCCCTCTGTAGTTTGCCAACCCTGTGCTACAGCAAGAACTACTGTGTATATTTCCTAGCTATGTGCAAGGCTCAGTAGCTGCCACACCCTCCATGTGTTGCAGGGATTCTGAATCTGGTTACATATTTCAGCTGTTTCTGCTACTCTTTTGCCCTTTCCTTGTTCCCCAAGGAAACTTGGAAAGAAAGGGGAAAACTAATATTTTTAAATTACTTACTATGTGAACCATTATTAACAGTAGTGCTTTTTATACCCTGTCATTGAAGAGATTCTAAAATTATTTCTTAGAAATATGATGTGTGTGCATGTTAAAATGTACGTAGAATTAGCCTTTTCTGTATGTTAACATCTTGACTAGGTGGAATTAGGATTTTTCATAACAGAGTTCTGAATCCAAGTTTGAAAGAAAGTTGTCTTACGTGGACTCTAAATACTTTTATGTATTGGCCCTATCCAGGTACCTCAGTTGGTTAGAGTGTCATCCCAGTATGCCAAGGTTGCAGGTTCAATCTCCGGTCAGGGCACATATAAAAATCAACCAATGAATGCATAAATAAGTGGAACAACAAATTGATGTTTCTCTCTGTCTCTCAAATCAATAAATAAACAGAATACTTTTATTTATTAAGCTTTTATGTTTTTGGATTCCAAATTGGGTAGTCATTCATGAACTATTCAATTTGGATTAGTCCTTGCTCATAAAGTACAGAGTGTCTTGTAGTTTAAACTCCACACCAGACTTCTGGGGCTGTTCCCCAGACCACTGGGCCCTTTCAGACCTGACCCTTTGCTCCTGTTGCCTTTCTCTAAACTATCTTCTTAACTCTTCTCAACTCAGCCATCACTTTTTCTGAGGTATTTCCTGACCTCCCTCTTCAAATTACTCTCATAATCTTGGTATATGACTATCATGTAACTTATTATGTTTTGTCACAACTTTATAAGTGTTCTGAGACAGGTTGTGAACTCAGGGGTAAAAAAGCGTATTTTACTCATTTTTATAAACGCAAATCCCAGCACAGAACGTGACCCTAAAAAAAAAAGTAAAGGTTAATTGAAGCTGCTAGTGGAGGGAATTAACAGACATCTCTTTTTTGCTCTGGTCTCCTTTTAATTGCCTCCTACATCATGTTCAAAGGGAGGGACTGCTGAGGCCTCCCCTGTGGCAATCTGATCCCAGCTTCATTCCTCTTCCAGAGAATGTCATGGTAACCGCCAGCCTCTCCCTTTGAGCCCCATCTTGCACTGCAGCTGTGCTTCTGTCTGGAGAAACCTTCTCCCTTCACCACCCCACTCCCCTTGTGGACCTATTTCAGTAGCAAATTTAACTTACAGTCGTAATACAGGGCATATTCAAGAGCATAAGTATTAAATACTAAATACAAAATCCAAACTATATCAGGCTCATCTCAGCCATCATATAGTAATACTAATCATGTACTAATCAGTAGCAGTGTTTTTGTTCCGGAGTATCTGCCAACCTCAGCCCGCAGCGCTGCTGCGGCACCCTCTGCACGTCTAGCTCCCACGAGTTGCAGCGAGTCAGGACTGTGTCTGGCGCAGCTCTTTTAACCGGGAGTCTTGGCAACGAGCGAGTTTGGAGGCATTCCCCAGCTACAGCACAGCATGTACTTTATTGCTAACCTAGGGAATGAGAGAAAAGCTGCGTGCCGCACAGAGTGCCAGCCACCCCTGGGATGGAAGAAAGCCGTTGTTGTCATCAGGTAGGATATCTGTTTCTCTCTGTTGAGTAGGCTGTAGGGCATCTGGTCTGCAGGAGGTAGCTAGCATTTAATGTGAAGGTGTTGAGGCCTTACAAGATTGAATTCGTGGGTTTGATAGCTTAATTAGAGCAAACTTATGTAGGGGCTGCAGTACCCAAATCTATTTTTAATGGCTCCGTTTAGGGTTGAAGGGAAGCGGTGTCAAAATTAAAATTAGAACACCAGATTAATTGGCAGAAATTTTAAATACTCGTTTTTTTGGCACCAGTCAAGCTATATGGCCTTAAGGGTACAGGTTGTAGAGGGGGAAAGGGTGTCGATCTAACCCCAAGACTTCCCACATCACCATGTTGCAGGGCCTATACCATGGTCCAGTGCAGTGGCTCTCAAACTTTTTTATCTCAGAACCTCTTTATACCCTTAAAAATAATTTAAGATTCCAAAGGCATTTTGTTTATGTGAGTTATAGCTATTGATGTTTATGAGATTTATATATATTGATGTATACTGGATTAGACATGAAAATGAAAAATACACATTTTGAATAATAAAACCACTACAAAAAAAGTAATCATTTTGCAAAATACAGGTACATCAAATCAACACTTATACACCTTAAACTTATATAATGTCATATGTCGATTATATCTCATTAAAGAAAATAATAAGCTTACTACATTTAAACATAAATAGTACGTTTAATGAAAAACAAGTATAATCTTCAAAACAAAAAAAATGTAGTGAGAAGAGTGGCATTGTTTTACTTTCTGTTTGCTTGTTTGTTTTTCATCTTTTTGACGTCTGCTTTAATAGAATACAGCTGAATTTCTTGTGTCTGCTTCTGCATTCAGTCTACTGTGGTACATGTCATCTAGCCTCTGGCACACACCGCCGCACACTCTCAGGAGAGAGGAGGGTGTGTTCCCGGACCCCACTGAGAATTGCTGGTACAGCAGAAACAGCTGTGACTTTGGAGTCAGGCAGATCTTGACTCAGATCTCAGCTCTTGTGGTTGTTATGTTTGTGTCGCTTGAACAACTGGCTTTATCTCTGAGTCTGTTTCCTCTCTTGGACAGAGAAAGAAGTGTGCTGTAACCCCTAGGACAATATAAGGGTTAATAGGTGTTCGTTAAGTGTCTGGAACTTGATAGGTGTGTGATAAATATTATTCCTCGGGTACTTTTTTTTTTTAATTGCTTAAAGTACCCTAGCCTTTCTAGGGTACTTTAGAAACCCAACCATATTAATTTTGGTTGGGTTTTTGTATGAGTGTTTTGGGTTGTTTTCTCATTATCTTCCTGTGCCTGCTCTATACGAATGTAATAATATATAAAATTATTTTAGGATCCTTATTTGTTTTCATGTCTTTCTCCTGCTAGCAGTCAACTCCTTGAGAACCAGCAATCCTATTTCTCTTTTGTTTCCCAACTCCTAGCAGACTGTGTGTACATGGTAGGCTTTTAATAACATTTGGAAAAAAAAAATGGCATCTGAAACCTCAGCCTAAAATTAAACACAAGACCATATCACTGCCTCTCCTTTTCCACCAGAACTCAGTACCTTTAGTTGTGTTCCTTGAGCTTAGTTCATTGTAAGGTGATCGGTTATGGTATCAGTTGATAACAGCACGGGTAGTTTTCTGGAGAATTAGAGCCACAGAACTTAAAAAAGCTTGTACTAGGCTTAGATCCTTTCAGGTAGCCTTTAGCCACCCTCCTGTTCTCTCCCCTTCCCACTGCCGACTGGAATGATGGCAACAATATGAAAAAGTAAGTAGCATTTAACAGATACTTAGCATTTGTATTTTGTGAAGAGCACAAAGAAGGATATGGCTTATCTGGTACAGAATCACAAAGTATCTTGTGATGCCTCCCAGGGTGCCATTCATGTTTTCATAGTTTGTTTGTTTTTTATTTTTAATTTTATTCATTTAAGGGAGGGAGAAAGGGAGAGAAACATCAATGTGTGATTGCCTTTGGTGCGTCCCCAACTGGGGACCTGGCCTGCAACCCAGGCATGTGCCCTGACTGGGAATTGAACCAGTGACCCTTTGGCTCACAGGCCCAAGCTCAACCCACTGAGCCACACCAGCCAGTGCTATTTTTATTTTTAGAGAGAGGGGAAAGGAGAGAGGGAGAGAAACACTGATGTGCAAGAGAAACATGATCAATTGTCTCCTACACAGCCCCTAACCGGGGACCTGGCCCACAACCCATGCATGTACTCTGACAGGGAATCGAACCCTTGCCCTCTCTGTTCACATGTGGATGCTCAATTAATGAGCCACACCAGCCAGGGCTGTTTTCATAGTTTTTATTATCCCTTTGATTGGAGAGGGTCTCTAACTTCCATAAGATCATAGTCTGAGTCGAGAAAATAGACATGTGCACAATGACCATAATTCAGAACAAGGTGAGGAGTGATGTTGAGTTTATCAGCAACCAGCTTCAGGATTCCAGAATGGAATCTTGATGTTACAGTTTGTATGATATGTGCTGTTTTTTTAAAGTTCTTCTCAAGTCCCAGGAAGCTCCATGTTCTGGTTTTGGCATTCTCCACTGCAATTTCCAGGCTTTGGATGAGTCTGAAATTGGGGAAGTAGAAGACAAAGTTGGGATTGATGGATACAAAATTACAGAACGCTAAGGAAAATTAGGCCTGGGATTCAAACTTAGTTAACATTTATTGAAACAGTGTATGCTAGGTTCTTTCCCCTATGTCATGTAATGTCCTCAACTACCTTTCAGGTAGGTATATTGTTGCCATTTTCCAGATGGAGAAATTGATACACACATTCAATCATTTGCTCAGGTTTATATATCTGGTACATGATGGGACCAGGATTGATCTCTCCCCTTAAGCTTAGCAATCTTTGCATTTAACTATGTTGCCTTTATTTAGTAGGCCCTGTAAATCTCTTTCAAAGTGTTGTGGTTTGTCTTGCTGTTTTGCTGGGTTGCGGGAGAGGGAGTAATGGTAAAAACAGAGTTACTATTCTAACGTTTCTAAAAAGGTGGGCTCAAGTTAATGAAATGTTTAATTTATTGAAAAGTCCTTTTGTCTCTGCCAATAGCTAGGTAGAGTATATATGAAAATGCCTGTCATTAATTTGGCACTTAATTATTTTCAAACTTCTTTTTTTTTAATATTTTATTTATTTTTAGAGAAAGGAGAAGGGAGTGAGAGAGGGAGAGAAACACAGATATGTGGGAGATACATCGATTGGTTGCCTCTCGCACACTCGCAACTGGGGACCCAGCCCACAACCCAGGCACATGCCCTGACTAGGAATCGAAGCAGCAACTTTTTGGTTCGCAGGCCAGTGCTCAATCCACTGAGCCACACCAGCCAGGGCTGTCTTCAAACTTCTTGATGAGCAAATCACGTAATCTCAATACTACCATCCTACGTAATTATTTCTACACTAATTTCTTTCCTCATCTGACCATTCCTGCCCCCAAATGGTAAAGTGAGTAAAACTCTTTGGGGAAGTAAGATGGTATGTATAGAGAGAAGTCCAGTATAATCACTTTTTTAAAGGTACAAATGAGAGGAGCGTCCGTGGGGAAATGGAAAATAGAAGGGGTGGAGCCATCCGATCCTCATGCTCTCCTCCCCAGGTGGAATTGACCAGGCAGAGCGGTGGCATGTGGCTAGAAGTCTGTCTGTGAGAGGGTGCGGGGCCCTCTGAAGTCGCTTGTCTCGCTCTTTCATCACCATCTCTCTTCCTTCTCTAGTCTTTTTCAGGCAGGCCGTGACAAGCTGCAGCGATGTCTGATTTTGTAGAAAGTGAAGCCGAGGAGTCAGAGGAAGAGTACAACGATGACGGCGAGGTGGTGCCCCGAGTCACCAAGAAATTTGTGGAAGAGGAGGATGACGGTGAGGAGTCCCCAGCCTCAAGCTTCTTCCCACTATTGCTAAGCTTTGGATAGTTGGATTCTTGCTGATGAGAGGCTCAGGCTAAGCACAGAAGTTATCACACATGAGGTACCAGCTTGAGAATTTTCAGTCATTTCATAGAGAATATTTATTGTGGATCTGTCTGTCTGCTATATGCCAGCACTGTGCCTAGAACGAACAATACAGAATAAAACCCAGCTATTGTAGAGTTTACCTTAAGGGGAGAGGACAGATAGTAAATGAATACATATGTAATGTTTCCCTCTTAGAGACCCAGCAGTGTTGGTATTTATGCACCCAGTTTTCTATTTCTCTGACCAAACCCAACCATTAGGGTCACCAGCAGAGAACCATGAAATGGCTTTAAAGGCAGAAAGGAAAATGTAAGTTTCATCAAGAGAATCATGATGAAAGAAGGAGTATAGTTGCTGAGTTTATAAACTGAGGGGAAAGCAAAGGTAATATTGGTGGCCGTAAAGCTTCTAGTAAAGAGCCAAAGTAATTAGGAAAATCCTCTTACTTACAGACTGATGGTGAATACAGAAAAGAGATAGTCTCTTCCACGTGCTTGTGTTCTAAGTCAGTGGTCATGTTTTACACCTTTAGATGAAGTGATGAAGCAGAGGGTCAGCATGGCACCCAGGCCATTAGGTTCAGAGTGGCTGGAAAAGCACAGTTAAGCAGGTGACCCTGCCCCACCCCAGCATGTTTCCCAAACCCCATGTCTCAAACACGGATGTTTTCTAGATGAGGAGGAGGAAGAGGAGAACCCTGATGATCAGGATGAGCAGGGCAACCTGAAAGGCTTTATCAATGACGATGAAGATGAAGGGGAGGAGGATGAGGGTAGCGACTCTGGTGATTCAGAAGATGATGTCGGTCACAAGAAGAGAAAACGCAGTGAGTAGTAGTCTCTCCCCAAGTGCAGTGAGGCTGGGGTGGGAGTTGCCATGGAAGAGGGGCCTGTCTGTCCCCATGGGTAACACTTTGTTTTCTCCAGCATCTTTTGATGACCGCCTGGAGGATGATGATTTTGACCTCATTGAGGAGAATTTGGGTGTCAAAGTCAAAAGAGGAGTAAGTGTCATTCTTTGTCTCTGTCCCTGGGGGTAGAGGAGAAAGCCCTTGAAATTCAGTTACTCCTGGGGAAGGAGGCACATCCAAAAACAGTTTGAAGAACATCAGAGAAGAGAGAGCTGCTCAGTATCATTGCCCTGCTGAGTCTAGATTTATGTCCGAGATCTGGGTACCTGTCAGAGAAAGGCTTGTCAGCATTTCAGGGGTAGGCTTTGGGGCTGAAAGGGTGCCACATCGTGTGGTTCTCTCCCATCTCCCTCGGTCAGCATAACCGGTGGGAAAACGTGAGTGAGACTAGAAAACAGACCTCCTCATGCCAGTCCCCTCAGGCCCTGATGAAGCAGGTTTTCCCACCCCTAGCAAAAATACCGACGTGTCAAAAAAATGTCAGATGACGAGGATGACGACGAGGAGGAGTATGGCAAGGAGGAACACGAGAAAGAGGCCATTGCAGAGGAAATCTTCCAGGATGGTGAAGGGGAAGAAGGGCAGGAGGCCATGGAGGCCCCAATGGCTCCTGCCGAGGAGGAGGAGGAAGATGATGAAGAGTCAGGTATGCAGCATCGGGCAGGGAAGCCAATGTTGGGGTAAGTGTTAGGGTTTCCTAGCCCCTAGGAATAGGATGGGGAACCATTCATCAGCTCTAGGCCCCCAGGATTTGACACACAAAAAAGTTCCATTTTTAGGAGTTTTCCTACTCTTCTCCTCACTGGCCACTCACATAATAGGAACTAAAGCCACCTAGTCCTGGCTCTGAGCACTGACCCCTCCCTTTCCTACCCAGACATTGATGACTTCATTGTGGATGATGATGGACAGCCTCTGAAAAAACCTAAGTGGCGGAAAAAGCTTCCTGGATACACAGATGCGTGAGTGGGGTCTGGTACAAGGTAGTGATAATGGCGTCTGAGTGAACCCAGTCAAGGAGGTTAGAGGCCTCTGCCAAAAATGGGACATTCGCAGCAGTTCTCAGCCATTTTGCTTTCCTGCTTCAAGTGCCCTTTGCTAGGCAGTGATGTCAGCCTGCTCCCAGAAGCTCCGAGAGTACCCTCTGCGTTGTAGGATCACTGTGGGATTGGGGTGGGCAGGACTCCAGTCTCTCTCTCCAACCTGTAGCTCCATGTCTATTCATTTATACATTGACCTTCTAAATAGAATTTTGTCAGAAGAAAAGTTTTGCCCTAAGGTACACAGTAATGCCTTAGCAGAAGACAGATCCACTGAGCTGGATCCGAACACATTTGCCCTCTTGCTACTTGATCCCTGTCACTAGCACATGTCAAAGATGGGCTTTTTGTCCTCCGTAAATAACATCCCTCGAAATGCCCCCCAGCTAAGCCTCTTTTCCACAGTGAAAATGTTGTTTGATTTGCTCGTCTCTTAACCTTCTTAGTTTTCTTGGGGCAAGTAGAAGGTCTGTGTGGGGGCGGCACGTCTCTCCTCTCACCAGAACCTGGGCTCACTGCCCCTTGCTCTCTCCCTCAGGGCCTTGCAGGAAGCCCAGGAGATTTTTGGTGTGGATTTTGACTATGACGAGTTTGAGAAATACAATGAGTATGACGAAGAACTGGAGGAAGAGTATGAGTACGAGGATGATGAGGCTGAGGGTGAGATCCGAGTGCGCCCCAAGAAGACCACCAAGAAACGTGTGAGCCGCAGGAGCATCTTTGAGATGTACGAGCCCAGCGAGCTGGAAAGCAGTCACCTCACAGACCAGGACAATGAAATTCGAGCCACTGACCTGCCTGAGAGGTTCCAGGTAAGAAACTACCAGCCTCGCTCCTGCTGACGTGTCATCACCAGCTCCGAGCCTCCTTGCTGCGAGGGTTGTAGCAGAGAAACCATCTTAGCAACAGTGTAGCAAACGTGATCTAAGAAGTCGGCTGTGAGCGCCACCTGACTGGACGGTACAGGGACTCCAGTTCTCCGAGGAGGGAAGATCAGCTCTTGTGCTGCTTCTGGTTCTTGAAACGGCACTCTCTTTAGCAAAATGTGAAGTGCCTGCTTCTGGCCAGGATGACACTCTTTTGGGTACTGGAATCATGCGCTTGCGGGGCGCACGTTTTTGTCCAGAATGGCGTGTGTTTGTCCTACGTGGGATGCAAGAGGAAGTCAGCCTCACTCAGTTGTCTTGTCCCGTGCAGCTCCGCTCCATCCCAGTCAAGGGGGCTGAAGACGACGAGCTGGAAGAAGAAGCCGACTGGATCTACAGGAACGCTTTTGCCACGCCAACTATTTCTTTGCAGGTACCCCCCAAAAAGGTCCTTGTGTTTGCCATGGCCAGAAGTTGAGGAGCTGCTCCTCCACTGCCCCAAACATTTGTGTGCCTGTTGTGGAACAGTGTGCGCGCGTGCGTGCGTGTGCGTGCCTGCGTGTGCGTGCGTGCGCGCACTCGGGAACATGCGGATGAGGGGTTTTTCTCGATTTCATCCGACAGGGTCATCCTGTGACATGAAGCAGTTTCACGTGCGGTGAGACAAAGCAAGTGACAGTGTTGTTGCTGTTTCTTTTTTCTTCCAACTGTAGGAGAGTTGTGATTACCTGGACAGAGGGCAGCCAGCCAGCAGCTTCAGTCGAAAAGGGCCCAGCACAATTCAGAAGATTAAAGAGGCCCTGGGCTTCATGCGAAATCAGCATTTTGAGGTAGCACCTCAATCTCTAGTGGCGCGTTTCCAGTGTTAGAAATTCAGCCAGGGGATGAGGGACAAGGTAACTACCTTAGTCAGGTGGGGATCCCCCTTTTCCTGTCCTCAGCAGTGGCCCCTAGACTTAAGTGTGAGGACCACAGGAGACTCTGGTGATCAAGAGAACAGTGCTACCTTGTCTGCAGCATTTTCTTCCCCAGTGGTGGAGAGAGCATGCACCCCGGATGGGCCTGTGAGGGAGGCCAGTCTTCCAAACTGAGGAATTTCCTGGAACTTTTTACCCCTTTGGCAAAGGACAGATCTTTCCCTCTGGTTGACTGTAGTCTCCTTGCCACCCCAGGTGCCTTTCATTGCCTTCTACCGGAAGGAGTATGTGGAGCCTGAGTTGCACATCAATGACTTGTGGAGGGTGTGGCAGTGGGATGAAAAGGTAATGTTCCACACTCCCGAGGGGTTCAGGGCTAGATTGGACACTGCTATTATCAGGGCCCAAGCTCTCTCAGCAGCCCAAACCCCCACCCCCACCCCCAGGCCTGTTAGGTTTCCCCAGAGTCTCCTGGTAAGGAACAGAACAGCAGAACAGCCTTGAGACTCCAAGGCTGAACACCAGCCCTTAACTGTGGCCCTGTCCTGTCCTAGTGGACCCAGCTACGGATCCGCAAAGAGAACCTAACGCGGCTGTTTGAGAAGATGCAGGCTTATCAGTATGAGCAAATTTCTGCTGACCCTGACAAACCTCTTGCTGATGGCATCCGGGCTCTGGACACCACCGACATGGAAAGGTAGCATATGCAGGGTTTACTGCTTGACACGGAGCCCTCAGATCAAAGGCAGCCCACCACCAACCCCAGGAGAGCGTAACCTTGCAAAATTCTCAGCATATGTATATGAAGTTATGTAAGAAACCAGATTATCACCAGAAAGTAGCTTGGTGATCCTGAGTCAGAGGAATGTGAGACGGGAGCAAATGACTCTAGTGGCCAGTGTCGTGAAACTGGGGAGGAGGGACAAGGACTGACTCAAGGACTGAACTTCGCTAGAGACTTGCTGCTTTGTCTTTCTCTCCCTTTTTGTTTTCCCTTCTAACCAGCAACCGTCATTTGTTTGGCATATTTGTCCTTTAAGATACCTTGGTTGTAATTAAGTCATGGTCTGGGGCCACTGGTGTCTACAGTAATTAGAGAATCCAGGCCCCCGTCCCAGTCAGGATCTTGCCTGGTGGGAATTGGATCTCTTGTAGCACAACTGAGGTGTGCTCTTCCTTAGTGACAAGTGAGGTCTTACATCCCTTCCCTTCAGGCTCAAGGATGTGCAGTCAATGGACGAGTTGAAAGATGTTTACAGCCATTTCCTGCTCTATTATGGTCGTGACATCCCCAAGATGCAGAATGCTGCCAAGGCCAACCGCAAGAAGATGAAGCGTGTAAGGGAAGAGGGAGATGAGGAAGGTGAGTGCTGGGAAAGAAGCCCCAGGAGGTTTGATGGCCATGGCACGTCCAAGGATGCCTTTGGCTGAGTGCCCTCTGGGGCTTCTCTGTATGTGTCAGATCCTTGGGAGTGACTGGCAACTAGTGCGCTAACTTCTTTTTCTCTCCCAGGTGAAGGTGAGGAGGCAGAAGATGAGGAGCAGAGGGGGCCAGAGCTCAAGCAGGCCTCTCGTCGAGACATGTACACCATCTGCCAGAGTGCTGGCTTAGGTAAAAGCTAGCTGTTACAACCAGGGCATGCCAGCCTCAAGCGAGGAAGGGGAGACCCTGACTGGCACTGGTGGGCGGGCTTAAGGGACATCTGACTGGATGACCAATTCGGTTCTGAACACTTGTGCCCATGTCCCACACTGAACCCCACAGAAATGGTCCAGCCTCTCCCTAAATTCCTGAAGGAATGGAAACTCACATGTTTAGAGGGAGACAGCCCATCCTATCTTTGGGAAGTTCTTTTATTAAGCTATAGGAAATTTCTATTTTTTCTGCCTCATAACAACCCGTCAGATGTTTAAAGTCCGTTTCTTCGTTGCTCTTTGTAAGACACCCTGGTCCTGCTCATTCATGACCCCTTTAAAGTCTAGTGCCAAGAATTGCTGCTCTGTACCCTTAAGAGTCTGTTGCCTTACCTTTCACTCTCCTGGTTACCTTAGATGGTCTGGCCAAAAAGTTTGGCCTTACTCCTGAGCAGTTTGGGGAAAACCTCCGTGACAGCTACCAGCGGCATGAGACAGAACAGTTTCCTGCAGAGCCCTTGGAGCTGGCCAAAGATTATGTTTGCAGGTAGGCAAGCAACAGGTGGCCAACAGGAGGAGGGGTCTGAAGCCAACACACCTGCATCCTTAGCTCCTCCATTTTCCCCACAGCCAGTTCCCTACGCCAGAAGCTGTGCTGGAAGGTGCCCGCTACATGGTAGCCCTGCAGATTGCTCGAGAGCCCCTGGTCCGGCAGGTGCTGAGGCAGACTTTTCAGGAGAGAGCCAAGCTAAATATAACCCCCACCAAGAAAGGTAGAAAGGTGAGCTCTGGGTAAAGGGCTTTAATCCAGCACGTGGCCCAGCTTGCTGGGTGAACTGAATTTCTTGTAGCTCAGCTCTCTGCCTGAGAGCAGAGAGACAGTCTTTTCTCCCATCGCCAAGCCAGCCTGTCTGTAGACTGATGATTCCCTCTTGGTGTGTATAGGATGTGGACGAGGCTCACTACGCTTACTCCTTCAAGTACTTAAAGAACAAGCCTGTTAAGGAACTTAGAGATGACCAGTTCCTCAAGATGTGCCTGGCTGAAGAGGAAGGGCTGCTCACCATTGACATCAGTATAGATATGAAGGGGGTGGAAGGGTAAGCAAAGCTCTGGGGTGGGGACTCTTGGGGAGGGCTTGGTGAGGAATCTCTTGGAGGAAGGGGTCCTCAGGAATGTGAACCACAGCTTCAAAATTGAGCAAACCATTGTAGTGGCTCACTCGATACTATCTGTGGACATTTGGGCATTACCTTCTCTCATCCCTAACACCACAGTGTTGTCTTTTCTTAGCTATGGCAGTGACCAGACGTATTTCGAAGAGATCAAACAGTTCTACTATCGAGATGAATTCAGCCATCAGGTGCAGGAGTGGAACCGGCAGCGCACCATGGCCATCGAGCGAGCTCTGCAGCAGTTCCTCTATGTGCAGATGGCCAAAGAACTCAAGAACAAGCTGCTGGTTGAAGCCAAAGAATATGTCATAAAGGTGAGAACAGAAACTCATGGTTTCCCCAAACTAGAGCTGAGAGTGAAGGAATCCCTTAACAGCTGAAGGAGAAACACCGGGGGTAGGCAGAGCAGAATTTGAGAGGGAGTACAAATAGGGCTTGGGTCATTGCAAGACCCCCCTACTGGAGGAACCTCTTCCCCCACCCCACCCCTACCTGCCAATCCAAACATTTTTTGTTTATGTTGCTTTCCTCTGTATGCTTTGCAGTTTCCAAAAGCAAGGTATGCCCTCCTTTTGTAAGCCTGCCAAAGGCTAGGAATGTGTGCATATGAATACACACGTGTGCCTGCATCTGTTTCCTTAGCATGCTTGGTGAGCTGCTGATGGCTATGGTGTCTGGTGTGTCTCCTCCCCAGGCTTGTAGTCGAAAGCTCTACAACTGGTTGAAGGTGGCACCCTACCGGCCAGATCAACAGGTAGAGGAAGACGATGACTTTATGGATGAGAACCAAGGAAAAGGCATCCGAGTCCTAGGCATTGCTTTCTCCTCTGCCAGGTAACTCCCTATTTCTGCCCACCTGCCATCCCACTTACCTGTGTTCTCATCTTACCCTCTTATTCATATCCTCACATTGCTGAGTATCACACTTTTCTTGTTCGGCTGGCAGAGATCACCCTGTGTTCTGCGCCTTGGTCAACGGTGAAGGGGAAGTGACAGACTTTCTCCGGCTGCCCCATTTTACCAAACGGCGAACTGCTTGGAGAGAGGAAGAACGGGAGAAAAAGGCAAGTGACTGGGGTGGGTCACCAAGTGTACATCTTGAGTATATCTTCTAACTCAGAATAAGTGCTTATGGTCTAAGCAACATCCCATGCAAGACCCTGAATATCTTTGACCTGGTTGCTTACCCCTCAGGTCCTAGGCTAAGTCTCACTTCCCTAGGCACTAGATGGCACTCAAGTTCTGGTGCAGAATTTACTTCTGGCCTGAGGCCAGTTCCTCAGCCTTGTGTGCTTAGGAGCTGCCCTTGACTGCCTCTGTTCTCACAGCATCTGGGTCAGCCTGTTCCAGAAGCGGAAAGCCACTGAGGCGTTAAGCCAGCCTTTTCCGTGCTTTAGTCTTTCAGTGTCTGTTTTTCTAAGGGAAGGAATTTGAATTCATCTCATGCGTATGCTTCGGATTTTTTTACCTAACTCTGTCTTTCAATTTTGTTGAGAGTGCCCATTCCAGGAGGTAATTTTTAACAAACAACTAAAAAAAAAGAAAAATCTTGAATTGGAAATCAGAATAGTCCTGACTGCCAGCCAGTGGTTTATATTAAAACAAAGCCAAGTATTTTTTTTTATCTTTTTTTTATTGATTGATTTAAGAGAGAGAAGAAGGGGGGAGAGAGAGAAATCAGCCTGTTGCATCTATTCAGTCTGTTCATGCACTCACAGGTTGGTTTTTGCACACACCCTGACGAGGGATCACACCCACATCCCTGGTGTATGGGGATGACCCTCTAACCATTCGAACTACCCAGCCAGGGCAAAACCTAGTATTTTCACTTAACCACAACCCAAGTGTAAGCCAGAGTGTAATAACCTCAGAAAATGTTAATAGGTGTGTAGTATTCCAACCAGAGAGCCTAGTCCTTCTGCTTTGTGTTCCAGTTAGACAACGTGTGATACCTCATTGTTCTCTGGTTTTGCAAGGTCTTGAGCTACTTAGGGAGAGAGAACTTCTTGAAATCTCCCTATTTTCAGAGCCGTTTAACTCCAACTTTCTTTCAATCCAGGCTCAAGATATTGAAACCCTGAAGAAATTTCTTCTGAACAAAAAGCCCCATGTGGTGACAGTTGCCGGAGAGAACAGGTGGGTGGGCACCAGGGAGTTGGGCCAGGCTTGGTTTAGTCACTCACCTTTTGTTGTTGAGTCTCACATGTGCTCGTGTAGATCCTTGGTAATATCCCCATTCCAAGGGGATACTCCTGGAAATACTGTACCTTGTCTTCACAGCTCTCTCCTCCCCACAGCCCCACCTCTTACCCCTGCCATGAGAAACTGTGCAGAAATAGCCCTGATTAATACCCTTCATCTCTCCAGGGACGCCCAGATGTTGATTGAGGATGTGAAGCGCATTGTGCATGAGCTGGACCAAGGCCAACAGCTTTCCTCTATTGGGGTGGAGCTGGTTGACAACGAGTTGGCCATTCTCTATATGAACAGCAAGAAGTCAGAGGTAATGCTGGAGCCTTACCCTTAGACCTGCACAGTGTAGAGCTGTCATTCCCAGGGAGACTTAGTAGGGAATCAGGTTTTTGGGGCACAGGGCTACACCTGTTCATTTACCCATGGAGAGGCTTTCCATTTTGTCGGTCATGGTTCAGCTGGAAAGTCCAGAGATTAAATTGTCTCCAGAAAAATGGCCCCAGAGGAGGAGAGAAAGTGACTTAAAGCCAGAACAGTTTGGATTTTCTGTTGCTATTGGAGCCGAGGGTACTTTATGACCCTGCTGACCCTCATTTGACTCTAGGCAGAGTTCCGGGATTACCCGCCAGTGCTAAGACAAGCTGTCTCCCTGGCCCGGCGCATCCAGGACCCTCTGATCGAATTTGCCCAGGTGTGCAGCTCTGATGAAGACATCCTGTGTCTCAAGTTTCACCCTTTGCAGGTGAGTAGGATTTAACAGGCAGGTCTAGGTGGGCAGAATAGCACAGTAACCTCATCCCTGCCTGCTGTGTGTCGACAGGAGCATGTGGTGAAAGAGGAGCTGCTCAACGCCTTGTACTGTGAATTTATCAACCGAGTCAATGAGGTTGGGGTCGATGTCAACCGTGCCATTGCCCACCCTTATAGTCAGGCCTTAATCCAGTATGTGTGTGGCCTCGGACCTCGAAAAGGGACCCATCTTCTGAAGGTAGGATTGGGCTGAATCAGGAAATAGGAAAAGTTCCCATTTCCTTGAACCTTTATATTGTGCCAGTATGATTAGACAGGAAGACCAAACTCAGAGGAGTAAAGGGGCTTGTCCAGAGTCATCCAGCCCGTGAGAATCAGAGTCAGACTTCAGACCAGGTAGCCACAGCTGTGCTCTTCATTACTTTACGGTAGTGACTCATGGAAGAGATAGCGGTTTCCATGGTAGAAAACAGATGGAGGAAGGCAAGAGAGTATCAGGCACAAACCTCAGGATAGTGGGGTTTTTCCACTCGAAAGAAAAAGGATTTCAATCGGGGAGTGGGGCATGCAGGAAGACTCACAATTATTGATAAAAATCTTTTTTCTAAAGGCTAGTGATAGGTACTTGAGTACATGTTTTATCACGACCTTTTAAGGCTTATATTAGTTATATATTATCTTTGGTGAGTATAGTTGGTTAAAATCATTTTTTAGTAGCAGAGAGTATGGTATAGTGCTCAGTTAGATAGTGGGGCACAGGGACAGAGTTCCTGTCATGGAGAGTTCCCCAGAAACCTGAAAGCGGTCTGGGAGGTGGGGCCTGCCTACTGTTCTGGCTCACTCCAGGCCTCTCTCCTAGATCCTGAAGCAGAACAACACCAGGCTCGAGAGCCGGACCCAGCTGGTCACCATGTGCCACATGGGTCCCAAAGTCTTCATGAATTGTGCTGGCTTCCTCAAGATCGACACAGCCTCCCTGGGGGACAGGTGATGCCTCGCCTGGGTAAACCAGGAGAGATTCCCGTGGGCTTTGCTCGGGGCTTCAGGGGGTCGGGGCTGCCACAGGCCACAAGCTGTTTAAATTAGGAAATGTTCTAAAACAAAGAAGAAACCTTTATTCAGTCAAGAGCCTCTGACCTATGGAAAAGATCGGTTCAATTATGTGAAGCTTTTTTTGGTGAGAGAAACATGAAAAGAACCAACTTAGGGCCCTGGCCAGGTAGTTCAGTTGGTTGGAGTGTCCTGCTACTCCAAGGTTGCGGGCCTGATCCCCAGTCAGGGCGCATACAAGAATCAGCTCATGAACACATCAGTAAGTGGAACAGCAAACTAATGTTTCTCTCTCTCCTTTCCTCTCTCTAAAATCAATAAATTAAAAAAAATTTTAAAGAGGGAGTTCTCCGTTGAAGGACAGAAAACATAAGGTTTTATTCATTGAACAGAAATTTGTTGTTATCGTGTGTCATGGCTTATAAGGGTGGGTATAGCAGGGGCAGTGGAAAAGGAGAATGGGGTTATGAGGAGATACGGAAGGGGGAAAGAGATTCAGTGTGTTTTGAGATGATGTTATTGAGAGAAAGTTCTATTCACTTGGACTTTGGACTTCACTATTGACCTCTTCCTCTCCAGAAGTTATCAACTCAGTCTTTGGAGGATCTTTTCCACGGGCACATAGCTCCTCATTCAGTAATGGAAATCAGTGGGGAAATAGGCTTCAAGGTCTAAAACTTCATTTTCCACCCAGCTTTGCTGTAACACTCCACGAATAACATAGGTCCATGTGAGTGCACGGGCAAGACCAGCCTGGGAAGGCTTTATGGGGGAAAATAGTTGTCAGCAAATTTTCAAAGGTCTTTTTCCCCCTTCTTGCTTTATCTTATTACAAGACTTGTAAAAGTTCATTATATAAAATTCAACATACAGAAATCTTATGCAGAAAGTGGATGTCCCCCATAATCCCACTCCCCAGAGATAACTACTATAACAATTTGGTGTATACTGCAACTTTTCTAAATTTTATTTTTGCTATGCATTTACTAACTACCCATTTACTACAAAAATGGGATCATATGGTTCATAGTGTTTTGCAGTGCATTTTTCACGTATTGATATATCGTGGCCATTTTTCCATGTCAGCACACACAGATCTACCTCATTCTTTTTAATGGCTGTATAGTACTCCATTGTATGGAGGTACCCTAATTTATTTAACCAGTTCCCTATTAGTGGACATTTGGACCGTTATCAGAAACTTTTCATTATATATCCTGCCCCCTTTCTGCCTTTCTTTCAGCACTGACTCATATATTGAAGTCCTCGATGGTTCTCGAGTCCATCCTGAGACCTATGAGTGGGCCAGGAAAATGGCAGTGGATGCTCTAGAATATGATGAATCAGCTGAAGATGCCAATCCTGCTGGAGCCCTGGAAGAGATCTTGGAAAACCCAGAGCGGCTCAAGGACCTGGACCTAGATGCCTTTGCAGAAGAACTGGAGAGGCAGGTGGGTGACGGTGTAGAAAGCCTGGCGTAAGGACCATCCCAAGCGGCGTAGTTGGGAGGAGAACTAGAGCGAGGCTCCAGAGAAACCCCCAGTACTATCAGTGTGCGAGACTTGATTTTCTCTTCTCCCTCCATTCCACACTGGGTTTCTCAAAGAAGTTCTCGTCTGCTTTTTAAGGATCCAAGGCAACTGCAGTCATTACGGGGGGCAGGAAGGAGCTGGGAGGGGCTAAGTAGTAGCTTCCTTCCGGGCCTCCTCCTCTCCAGCAGTGCAGCTCCACACGCGCCTGTTTTATACGCTGGGGTTCTCTGAAGCCCTTTGATTACAGACCAGTATTCCACGGATAAGAAGAAGTTTGAAAACCTTCTTTAGTTAATCTTGGGGGAAAGAGGGAAAAGAAGCCCTGACAGAAACCATTTAGCCTACAGCTTTCATTGAAAGGCTCAGGGCTCAGGTTGGGGAGTGGTTGCAAGGCTCTTTTTGATGAGCTTCTTCCCCAGGGATATGGTGATAAGCATATCACCCTGTACGACATCCGGGCAGAGCTGAGCTGTCGGTATAAGGACCTGCGGACAGCCTACCGCTCTCCCAACACAGAGGAAATCTTCAACATGTTAACCAAAGAAACACCAGAGACCTTCTACATTGGTAAATGCCGGGTCTGGTTTTAGTTGGAGGAGGATGTTGGGGGGAGAGGGTGTGCTTACTGCAGTGGTCCCCAACCTTTTTGGCACCAGGGACCAGTCTTCCACAGACTGGGTGTGGGCGGACAGGAGGCTGAGCTCAGGTAGTGGGGTGGGGGGTGGTCAGGATGCAGAGTTCAGGCAAGCTTCCTAACAGACCACAGATCCTAGGGTCCGAGGCCCCAGGGGTTGGGGAACCCGGCTTTACTGTATAAATTTAAACCAATTAGTGATTCCAACAGAATGAGGCAGGTTTTTATTGCACCTGGGGAGCTTTTAAAAAGATTATAGATCCCTGGACTAGAGTCAAAGCTGAGTTCAAGGTCAAAATATGTTTTTAACCTGCTGTGGAATCTTTTTTTTTTTTTAAGATTTTATTTATTTATTTTTAGAGAGATGTGAAGGGAAGGAGAGTGAGAGAAACAGTGACAGGCAAGAGAAACATCAGTTGGTTGGTTGCCTCCCACACACCCCAACTGGGGACCTGGCCCGCAACCCAAGTATGTGCCCTCCTGACTGGGAATCGAACCAGCAGCCCCTCAACTTGCAGGGCAGCACTCAGTCTACTGAGACGCACCAGCCAGGGCTGCTGTGGAATCTCTATGGATTCGCTTTCATAAGCCTCATTTTTCCATATCTATAAATTGGGAAGATCCTCCTCCTCGGAGACATGAGGGAAGTCAGTGCAGATGCTATAAGGCAGTTGTTCTGTCACTAAAGGTTGGTGGAAGAAGTTGCCTCTCCAGTTCTCTCAGCCAGCTCCCTGTTCTCCTTCCCTCCCTCCAGGAAAGCTCATTATCTGCAATGTCACTGGCATTGCCCACAGGCGGCCACAGGGTGAGAGCTATGACCAGGCAATCCGAAACGATGAGACTGGGCTGTGGCAGTGCCCTTTCTGTCAGCAGGACAATTTCCCAGAACTGAGCGAGGTATGTGCTGCAGTTACCATGGTCACTGAACTTTCTTGAGTAAATGGTATGAGTGCCCTTGAAAGGAGTAGGAAATAGGGATATTTTGATAATGCTTTACCAAATGACATATGAAGATGGAAGAAGATTAGAAGACGAACAGGTCTAACATGAAGTCCCTCCATATGCTAGTGAGTGATGATCTGTGTGCTTTCTTCTCTTCTGCCTCAGCCCTTAATCCCTGTTTCCCATTCTCCGGGCGCCTAGCTCAACCAGATTAGAGATGCGAGGACATGCATTTCTAACCTGCAGAGTTGGCACAGCGTCCCTTTGCTAGTTAGAAGGTAGGCTCCCTTCAATTTTTTTGTCCTCCAAACACATTGCTTCTAGACAATCATCTGCCTTCCTTATGGTCAGAACTCTATTAAAGAATGCTTTTTCTGGGTCTTCAAATGTTAGGCAGATTGTAAAAGACAGTTTTTTTTTTTAATCTTTACTCAATAAAAGAAGTGGATGGGATCTGTCCAGACTATATAGAAACACAAGGGGCAACTGGTTCTCTGAGGAGACTGACTGATGTTGCTTACACCCACTAGGTCAGAACAGACTGGGAGAGGGGAGCCTCAGTTTCAGCTAGAAGGACATACAGGTTAGCGTAAAACTAATGGTTGATTTGATGGCCAGTGGTGCCAAACCTGAGTTGCAAGTGAAAGAACGTTGGGGGTGTTCACGTTCCGTGTCGGTGAGTGGCTGAGTCATCTTGTTTTCAGACTGCTTTACCGGGTGTTGTTGGTAAATTCTGACACCTTTAGCAGCTCTTTTCGGAATGTGTGATTTCCACAATCTTTTTTAGTTTTGTTTTTTACTTTTTTTTTTAGGAGTTTGGGTTTTTTATGTATTGAAAGAGAGGGAGAGAAACATCAATGTGTGGTTGCCTCTCATGTGCCCCACAACTGGGGACCTGGCTTGTAACCCAGGCACGTGCCCCAACTGGGAATCAAACTGATGCTTTCAGTTTGCAGGCTGGCACTCCATCCACTGAGCCACACCTGCCAGGGCTGGTTTCCAGAATCTTAAGGCTCAAGCTTCTCTCCTGTTGCCCTGTTTAGGTGTGGAACCACTTCGACAGCGGTTCATGCCCAGGCCAAGCCATCGGTGTCAAAACACGGCTAGACAATGGTGTCACGGGCTTCATCCCCACAAAATTCCTCAGTGACAAAGTGGTAAAGCGACCAGAAGAGCGAGTGAAGGTAGATGAATGACTGGGTTAAGGCACTGGTTTTCAGCTGCCTAAATTGGGCTCTCTTTAACATTGGGCTGTCCCCATGAAAAGTTAGGCTCTGTTCCCAGTGACTGTTGGTGGGGAGAGAGTTTCAGGAGGATTTATAACTAGTTGAAAGAAGCCAGGGCAAGAAGCATCTGAATGCTTTTGTTCAGTGCCTTGTGAAATTTCATCAAGCTGCCAGCCCTGTGGGAGAGGGCTTTCTCTTCCTGTGTGGGAAGCTGTGGTTTAGTCCAGGGGGCAGGAAGCAGGGCCCAGCATTGAATGCTGGGAAACACAGAGGCCAAGTTCTCTTTCTGTTCTAATAGTGTCCTGCCCTTACTTATGTGTAAATACACTAGATATAGCACTTGACATTTACCATGTTGTCTCTGATCTCACCACCTGATGTGGAAGGAAATAGTACTTTCTTTTCTCAGAGAAATTCAAATGCCTTTTCCAGGATTACCCAGTTAGTTTGTGACATGGCTAGTCCTGGTTCTGCCAAATTCTCCGGTTTAAGTGTTGTGAACCCCGAGAACTCCAGACTTAGGAAGGCTGGGCAAAGAAAGACTCTTTGTTTCTGATGAATGAAGCTAGAGAGATTTTCAAAGGGAGAGCTATGCAGAGTGACTGGCTTTTATCACTGTTTAGACGGATGGGCTCAAGTCAAGGGTAAAATACAAAAAATGACTATTACTTCTTTCCCCTCCAAGAAAGGGCAACCAGACTGATACCACCTAGGAGCAGTAACTAGGCAACTTTATGGGAGGCGGTAATAGGCCCAGTGACAGGATAGGTCCCATTATACTCCAGTTGGTTTTCCTGCCTAGAGTAAGAGGCATCAGTCCAAGACATAGCCTGTAGTCTGCAGACCAGACTCAACCCTGAACTTACCTGCCATCAGTAGCTGGCTAACTTTGGGCAAGTCACTTCATCTTTCGGCCTGGACTTGTGTTCACTCAGATGTAAACAGGGTCTCGGGCTAGATCATCTTTGTCCCTTCCAGCTCAAATGTTCTGTGGATCTAGGTGGGAATGACTGTTCACTGCCGCATCATGAAGATTGACATCGAGAAGTTTAGCGCAGACCTGACCTGCCGCACCTCAGACCTCATGGACAGGAACAACGAGTGGAAACTACCCAAGGACACCTACTATGACTTCGACGCTGAAGCAGCAGACCACAAGCAGGAGGAGGACATGAAACGGAAACAGCAGCGGACAAGTGAGTATGCCCACCGCCATGCCTCTGCACCCCCAGTCCGAGCCTCTCTCCCCTGCAGGATGCACATGCTGATGGCACTCTCCCTTGCTCAGCCGCCTTGTGGGAGTGAGTGCTCAGCTTTGAGGTGCTGAGGCCCAGAGACATCAAAAGGGAGTCACTGGCAGGGCCGGGTCTCTGGGGTCACATTTTCTTTGCTAATGCATTGTTACTATTACAACTTCATTCTGTCAGCACCTAGGGCTCCAGTGAACACATCTTTCATATCAGAGAATCGAGGCTCAGAGAGGGTGAAAGAGGCTCAGAATTCAATAGTGGGTCAGAAATTAAGCCATGGTTTGTGTCCCTTGCTGTTGGTCCTCGGTTTCGTCTCCTGATCTGCTTCTTTCCTGCCCTCTTCAGCATACATCAAGCGAGTGATCGCACACCCCTCCTTCCACAATATAAATTTCAAGCAAGCGGAAAAAATGATGGAGACCATGGACCAGGGTGACGTGATCATCCGGCCAAGCAGCAAGGGCGAGAACCATCTCACAGTGACGTGGAAGGTCAGCGATGGTATCTACCAGCACGTGGATGTGCGGGAAGAAGGCAAGGAAAATGCTTTCAGCCTGGGAGCCACTCTGTGGATCAACAGTGAGGTGAGAGCCAGCCCCTGCTCACTTCCCATCCCCACCCCTTCTTCCAAAAACAAGCCATTTCTGGCTGCTTCATAATGTCATCTGACATTAGTGACTTGTATGCATTACATGTATTTTAGCTACACAAACCACCAAGTAGGAGGTTGGTTGTGAAATGAGTCATTTGATACTAATTTTGTATGTTTGGCCCTGTTTCCCTGTCCTCCAAATTTTAAAGTAAACTACCTAGAGAGAGACCGTGAAAGAAGAGAAAAAGGCATACAGGCGGAGGCATGCACGCACACACATGTCACGTTTCTCTGTCCTGTCTGCAGTGTAGCAGTGGAGCGACATTTTATGATGTTCCCTGTTCTCTCTCAGGCACCACGGGAGAATCAAAGTTATTCAAATGATTCTGTGCCTTGTAAACTTAAAATATGCACACGACTCAAACAGATGGCTGAATTAAAGGGACTTTGCAATGCGTGAGGCCACAGCAGGTCTGGGAAGTCCACCCCCTCCCATGAGTTCTAGTCCGAGGAGGTTTGATAAAGGGCCAGGAGTCTCAGCTCTGGACAGGACACACGAGGCCTTTCCCTTCACCCCACAGGAATTTGAAGACTTGGACGAGATTGTTGCCCGGTATGTCCAGCCCATGGCATCCTTTGCCCGGGACCTTCTGAACCACAAGTATTATCAGGACTGCAGTGGCGGGGACCGTAAGGTGAGCGCAGGGCCCCTTGAGGGATGGCACCAGTCACTTGAGGATGTATGAGTTTCCTTCAGTATAGGGGTCCCTCAGCTGGTGAAGGAGGTGTACAGTCATGTATGCGCCAGACATTGTCTACCAAGCATGCTGCTATCCCAACCTCTCCCCTGATTCTACCCCCAGAAATTAGAGGAGCTGCTCATCAAAACTAAGAAGGAGAAGCCCACCTTCATCCCTTATTTCATCTGTGCCTGCAAGGAACTGCCCGGCAAGTTCCTACTGGGATACCAGCCCCGGGGTAAACCCAGGTGAGCACTGGTGCTGAGAAGGTGCTGCCGCTGGGGTCCACAGCAAGGTCGCAGGGGAGTTAGAGGCCTGGACAGTACTCTGGTTCTGCCTGACTGCTTTCTCCTGGTGTCTGTTTAGAATAGAGGCGGAGGTTGGAGGTGGGATAAGAGGATGACAATTTAGAGGCAGAAGGCAAAGCTTCATTAAGAAGGACGCTTTTCTCAGCCCTGTGAAAAGGAGTTCCCTTTGCCTCTTCTCCCCCTCCCAAAGTGATGGAAATTATCAGATACTCTATCCACCTGACTGGCAAAGATGGGGGCCGGCACACCTGCCTCTCCACTGTCTGCGTCACCCTTGCCAAGGCTCTCCGCACATGGTGGCGTGCTGTTGCTCTAGTGTGCTGACTTCTCCCTGCACAGAAGGGGCGGGTCAGGAGAGCATCTTCTTCCTACCATTGACCTTCTCTGCTCCATTTCTGTACGACTAACAGGCCAGCCTCCTTTTATCTGGGTCCCTCTGCTGCTCACCCTGAATAGGAAAACGTCCAATTTCTTTACACCCATTTTCTTTGTGTTTGTTACCCAGACTGATAATCAAAATACCAGCCTTCTCTATGCCCCCATCCTCCCTTTGGCCCTTAGCCAAGGTCTATGCATTTCTGCTCTGATCTCTTTACTGCTTGTACGTGATGCACAGCATAGCCAATGTTAGTAAGGGACTTAGTAGCCAAATGACAAGAGGCACTAGACTCTGGCCCCTGCATAGCTTGGGCACATCTGGAATGTTGTGTTCATTTCTGAAGCCTTTTCTGACCACCATCATGCTTCCAGGAGTTCGTAGCCAGGGCTCTGTGGGGTTGGCAACTGTCCCACAGGGAACAGTTGAGCAAGCAAGACCTTTAACCAGGAGCAGAGGTAACGTGATAGCTTCTTGTGGAAAGAGGCACAGACTCTTGTGTTGTAGAAGAAACACTTGAGTAGAAGATCATGAAACAGGTTTTAGCTTAATACAAACGAGAGCTTTGCCACACTTAGCACCATGTGTTGACAGCTGTTCTTTGTCGAGCATAGCTCGGTGTTAGATGTCGTGCAATAAGTGTTTCACACGCACCATCTCATTTGTTCTTCATGCCCACCCTGTAAGTTTAAGAGCCGTTATCCTCATTTTACAAACGAAGGTGAGATTCATGTTTTAGTAACTTTGGACAGTCATCTAGGTGATGAATGGCAGAGCCAGAACTAGAACTAGAGCTGAGTGTGTGAACCCAGCACCCATCCTCTTATCCACGCTCTGCTCTGCGAAGTCTTGAATTAGGGCAGACTAACCACCTTCCAGAAGCGCTTCCAGATTCCAGTTCATGGGGAGTTGTGTTTTGCTGCCCTGGAAGACCCCTTCCAACTCTGACTCTCTGTGACCTACGTTTCACCCTCACCTGCAGCCCAGGATTGTGGCCCAGCCCCCGGCAAGTCTTCTGGTGGTCTGCACAGAGCACGCCAGGGGCTACTGACTCCTGGCCTTGATGTACTCTGCTGTGTACACCTCACCTCCCCAGAGTGCGGCCTCCTTTTACAGGGTCAGGGGCTCGCTGTTCCATCTCTTCTCTCCCCTAGCACCCAGTGTGACTCCTTCACATGGTGGAGATCTGTTCTGGCCGTGCTCTCTCAGCTGGTCCCAAGTGGTATCTGATGCATGTTTCCTTCCAAAATCCCAGGATAGAGTATGTAACGGTGACTCCAGAAGGATTCCGGTACCGGGGCCAAATCTTCCCAACTGTGAATGGGCTTTTCAGATGGTTTAAGGACCATTACCAGGATCCTGTACCAGGTGAGTTGTACTCTCTGACTTCTGGGGTGTGGTTGGAGGGACACCTAGCCTCTGAACCAAGGTAACCACTAATAGCCTTCTGTGTGGGGGTGAAAGGTAGCTTGTCATTTCAGCTCTCTCACTCCAACTCCAGCTTCCTAGCATTAGGAAGTCCTCCATCCACCTTGCCTGTTTATCTTCATGTTTTCTCAGTGCCTCCTTCAGTCCCCTAAATTATGCAATCAGAAACATTACTGACTCTGGCTATTTCCTGTAGGAATCACCCCCAGTAGCAGCAGCAGGACCCGGACTCCTGCTTCCATCAATGCTACCCCAGCTAACATCAACCTTGCGGGTAAGGAGCTCACGCCTGGGAGGGGCTCAGAGGAGTAAAGCTGGGAGCACTTTCACCTCCGATGTGCTCACCTTCCATCTCTTTGTGCTTACAGATCTGACACGGGCCGTGAATGCACTTCCCCAGAACATGACCTCGCAAATGTTCAGTGCCATTGCTGCTGTGACAAGCCAAGGACAGAACCCTAATGCCACCCCAGCCCAGTGGGCCTCCAGCCAGTATGGCTATGGGGGCAGTGGAGGAGGCAGCAGCGCTTACCACGTACGTGGCTCGGGGAGGAAGCTCTTTGCGGAGGGCGGGGAAGGGTGACAGGAGACAGTCATCCTTTAGATGTCCGTAGACTAGCCGCTGCCAGTGCCCACCTTTATATGCACAGATGGGCCTTAGGCACTGTCTCCAATAAATGTTCCTTCTCCTCAGGCCCATTTGAAGGGAAAGGGGTAAGAGAAGACCTGGCCTTTCTACAAAGTCCTTTGGGGTCTTTGGAACCCACAAGCCACTAGAAACCTCAAGGGGTCAGGACTGGGAGGCCCTATTGTCGTACCTGTTTCTATCCCTTTCGCCTGCCTCTGCTGCTCAGGAGAGGGTTGGCTGGAAAGCTCTGTACTGAGCCGATTTCCAGCTTTCCAGAAACTCATGGAAAGGATAAATATGCCACAAGCCCATCCCCATTTAACTGTTCACCCTTCTCCAGGTGTTCCCAACGCCAGCCCAGCAGCCAGTGGCCACGCCACTAATGACCCCCAGCTACTCTTACACGACCCCTAGCCAGCCCATCACCACACCACAGTACCACCAGCTCCAGGCCAGCACCACCCCACAGTCTGCCCAGGCCCAGCCCCAGCCCTCCTCCAGCTCTCGGCAACGGCAGCAGCAGCCAAAGTAAGTATGTGGATGGTGGTATAGAGCAGGGTCTTAGTGAGGGCAGGTTACATCAGGAGATGGAGGGACTTAGCATAGGCAGGTACTCTGAATCTTTTGAGAGCCATGACACGAGTAATGTTCCAGTGAGGGCTGCTTTCTGCGTGATGACAGAGGAGGGCAGTGTGGCAGCTGGCCACGGCTGTTGCCTGTAGGTACGAGGTCCATTTCTGCAAGGGTGGATGTTCACCAGTGATTGGTGGGAAGGCTTCTAGTGAGCCTCAGGAGAGTTCTGGTCTGAAAAGCCCCTTCTCCCTCCCAGGTCCAACAGCCATGCAGCCATCGACTGGGGGAAGATGGCAGAGCAGTGGCTGCAGGAGAAGGAGGCAGAGCGGCGGAAACAGAAGCAGCGGCTGACACCTCGGCCATCCCCCAGCCCTATGATCGAAAGCACCCCCATGTCCATTGCCGGCGATGCCACCCCGCTCTTGGATGAGATGGATCGGTAGGGGGCCTGCTCCTAGGACTCTGGTTACCTACGAGGCTGGAAGAGGCCTGCCTCATTCCCTGCCCCTCCTTTTCTGTCCATAAAATGGAGTGAATTGACATTCTCCTTGGTGGTCAGCCTGGATGGGCGACAGGCTGGATGGCCTTGCAAACTTGAGCTCAGTGTACGCTAGGCGACAGTTCTCCCACTCCAGGCCCTCACGGACCACCTCTCCTGGGACCAGGCTGGGAAGGGAGTGTGGCAGGGAGGAAGAAGAAGAGGATGAGAGTGAGAGTGGAACAGTTTTATATTCTACTCCCCTACAAGCCATTTTGAGCTTCTGCCCTCACCTGACTCTGGGCTTTGACGGGGCAGCAAGCTCAGCACATGAGTCTCCCCCAGCTCTTGTGGAGAGACAGATGCTATTTATTCAGTTTGGGGCAGGAGGGAGAGGAGGGGAAGTGTTTCTGACCCTGATGCCAACAACTTGGGTGGCTGTTGAAGCAGGATTGCAGGGGACATAGGGTTGCAGTGCTAACCTGCCCACCCAGCTACCTTCACCCGCCTGCTGCCACGCCGCTTCCTGCCTGTCATTTGAATAAACAGTGTTTCTACAGAGCACTTGGCAAAGCCTGTCTCTCCCTCTCCGGCTCTTGAGGAGTTGTTTTCAGAGCAGTGTTTGGAGCTCAGAAGGGTCCCCAACTCCCTCAGAGAGGCAGTGGCTCAGGAGAGCAGGCAGCTTCCACGTCAGATTGCCTGGTGTCACTTTCCTGTTGCACTTCCCAGCCCTGTGACCTGGAGCGCACTCCTGTTATCTAAGCTAGTTTATCTGTCAAATGGAGATGGTGATACCTGCCTTATCAGGGCATCTGTGAGGACAAATAGAATGTGTGAAGTGCTTGACCAAGTGCCTGAGACTTTATAAGGCCTCAGTAAATGTTAGCTGCTGTTACTTTATTATTTCAACTCCCACACAGCCACCCCCATCCACTCTGCCTACTGTCTACTACAGATGGCCCCCAACTTAACAATGATTCAACTTGAGATTTTTTTACTCTGAGCCCAGAGTAAAAAAAGAAACTGTACTTCAAATTTTGAATGTTGCCCTTTTCCCGGGCCAGCGAGATGCAGCTGGATACTCTTCATGTTGCTAGGCAGCAGCAGCAGCAAGCCCCAGGGACCAGGGTAGACTACAGATACTAAAGGTGTGTTAGTGTTAGATGCTTTCTCCCAACTGTAGGCTGGGCTAAGTTTTGGTGTTCAGGTGTGTTAAATGCATTCTTTACCTGACGATACTTCCAACCGTACAATGGGTTTATCAGGATGTAAACCCATTGTAAGTCAGGGAGCATCTGTGGACTTCTTTGGCACATTTGAGAAAGGCCACGAGTAAATCTGGGTTTCCCAACTTGAGCCTCTGCCCCTGGGTGGGCCTCACTCTCCTGCTACACTTGATACTGGCTGGGAGAAGGGGGCGGGGCTGTTGCAGGGCAGCCAGTCCCAGGCCCTAGCACTTTCCCCAGCCCCACAGCATCTTTCCTTCCGGACTGGACCGCGGGTCTCCCTAGTTTCTCATAGCTCTGTAGTGCTGGGAAAGTGAGGCTTTCCCACTCCCTGCCCTCTGCCTGAGGCTCAGCAGGGAAGCCAAAAAAGGCCATTGCTGCCCAAACTTAGTGAGTTCTCTCCCTTGCTTTTAGTTTTTCTTTTTTTTAATTAATTTGAGAGAGAGAGAAACATCGATTTGTTGCTCCACTCATTTATACATTTATTGGTTAATTCTTGTATGTGCCCTGACTGGAGATCTAACCCACAACCTCAGTGCATTGGGACAGTCCTCTGACCAGCTGCGCTACCTGGCCAGGCCAGGGCCCATCCTTTCTTTTCTTCCTTCAAGATCGCTGCCTTTTGGTTGGCAAGAGTTGGGGGGAGGTGGGGAAGGGACTGGCTTTCTGTGGGGACCCAGTTCACTTGGCTTTAGCACAAATGGTCTAGAAGGGCCTAGCAGGAGCAAGGACACACGGCTGATAAGATCATGTTCCCTTCAGTCTACCAGCACCTTCTCCAGGGCCACTAAAAGGAGGGGAAAGCCAGGCACAGGGGCAGAGTGGGTTAAAAGGTTCAGTTTATTAGGGGTTTCACTACAGTCCTACCTGTCCCTGAGTGGATTTAAGAGAGACCAGTCTCCTGGTAGACGGAGGCCTCCCTCCCGCCCCCCAGCTGTGCTCTCCTGCCCTGGGCCTAGAATGTCAGAGAAGCTGTTCCCATCCCCTTCCCCTACCCTCCGACCTACCTTCACACGGGCTTTCTCTTGAAAGATGGATTGCCCTTTAGAAACCCCTGCAGCCCTCTAGCCCCTTGGTTCCAGCTATGCCCAGAGGCCCCCCTCTGCCCACAGAAGTAGCCAAGTTGGAGGGAGAGAGAACAGCAGCAGGGGGTCAGCTACAGGCTCGATTGTATTTATTCTTCACCCCGGTCGCCCTGGCCTCAACCGAGGTTTGATGCTGGGGGAGATTTCCTCTTGTTGACCTTGACTGGAGAGGGCTTCGCTCCAACTTTCTTGGCCTGGACCGTGTTCTTCTCTCTCTTTCTGGGTGACGAGGACTCCACAACATCATCGCTGAAGGGCTCCTCCCGCCTTTGGTCATTGTAACTGTCCTCACTCTCCAGGTCCTCCCTGCTGTCTGGGCTGGACTCTGACATCCTGGCCAGTTCCCTTGGGCTTACTGATCTGCTCAAGTCTGGAGGCGAAGGCTCCGATTTAACTGGGCTTTTCTTTTTAGTCAACTTGCCTTTCTTGACTTTTTTCTTCAGCTTTGCCTTCTCGTCTATCTCCTCCTCACTTTTCTCTTTTTCGTTTTTCTTCTTGACCTTCTTGACAACTTTGCTGCCCTGGGACTTCCCTGTGGGACTCTCAGAGCGCCAGATGGTGATGGGGGCCGCCGAGTCCGGGGTCCCCGTGATCGTGCCCATTCCTCTGCCTGTGTCGGTGGGTGCGGTGGTGGTGGGCCCCACCTGGATCGGGATGGGAGGCTTGCTTTCTTCCTCCTCTTCCTCTTCTTCATTCAGGTCGTCTGCCCCGCACTCGTAGTGGATGGGGTGGTGGATCACTGCCACGGAGACGGGCCTGTAGCTCTTGCACCTGGGAGGGAGGAGGGCAGGGAAAGAAGGTTGGCAGAGTGAGGGCCTGTGCCCCACAGAGCCCCCATCAGCCTGCCAGCACTCACCAGCCGTACCAGAACCGCTCCACACACTCCTCCTCTGGGATGAGCTTTGCGAAGCAAGGGGTCTGGATGATGTTGAGACAGGTTGAGCCCACATCTCTGGAGCTGCTGCTATTTGTCTTCTCCGAATAGTCCTTCACCCTGCCACATGGAACTCAGCCTGGCTCCCACACCTCCAGGACTCCCCACGAGCCCAGAGCCAGAAGCCTGAGGGGCAGTGGGCTTTCCCAGTGGTGACTCCAGGCTCAGCCCAGACCAAAAAAAAAGACCTCCCCATTGCTCTTGGAGCCAGGTTTGCAAAGCTGGGGCTGGGCAGGCAGCGCCTGGTCAGAGCTGAAGGAGGGAACCGCCGTGAAAGTTTGGACCTGGCTCTGCCCGGGAGTCTCCTGGTCTATGGGCCTCCCGAGGAGGGGGGTCCTTACCTGCAGTCACAGCCGCAGTGGCTGATGGAGTGCAGGTGCAGTTTGTAATGACCATAGTCAGAGGTGAAGGGGTGGATGAGATGCCCTGTGCACTGCTTGTGTTTCCAGCAGCACCTGTCAATGTCCTTGAATTCACCTGAGGGGTAGGAGTCCGGGTCACACGGGGGTGGCGGCAGCGGCAGCGTTATCAGTGGGTCTCCCCGCGGCTCAGCCTAAAGGCTTCACTGCATTCACCTGCCACCACACCCCCCAGAGCTGTCTCTACTTCGTGGTAGTAATTCAGCCCAGTAGTAACTCCAGGTCTCAGCACTCTGCTTTCCCCAATCCCCTGCAGGAATCTGCTGCCCCCTGCAAGCTCCCAGGCAAATGTTTCACCAAGGTCCTCACCAAATGCCCTTTGCTGTCCTGCGACACCTACCTCTTTCCCTGCCCTCCCCTGCCTCCCATGGGAGCCTGCCCCACTGGGGCCTTCACCCAGCTGCTGGGAGTTTGCTACCTCACCACAGGGTGCCTGGTAGGGGACAGTCCTTTTACCATGGCAGACTGTGGAATGCCACTTCAGAGTCCCCAGTGATTAGAGCCAGTAACAGCATCCTTAGTCCCTATGAGGCCTTCATCTGAGCCCTCAGAGCCTCTGAAGCCATTTCGGCCCCAAGGCCTCCCACGGCATGGTGGCTGCAGCCTGGAGGGCAGCTGAGGCCCGGCCTACCACAGGCCATGCTCCTGGCTGCCTCTCTTGACTCCGGTCCTTTGTTTTTCCCGCCTCTCTTCTTTAAGCCCCTTGTCTCCAGACACCTTTCTCACTTCTCTCCCCTTTCCCATGCCCCCTCTTGATTCTTTCCCTGCTATTTAATCATCAAATCCCACCCCTCCATTCTCTCCAGTCCTTAGAGTCATGGACTTGAACAGCCCACCCCAGCCTGAGCCCTTCTGCCCCTTGTAGGCTGCACAGAGACTATGTGCCCTTTCCCAGGGCACAGGGGAGAAGCTGCTGGAGTGGGAGTTTGGGATTAGGCGGAGGCCCCGGAGAAAGGTTCCTACATCTTTCCCTCAACTGAATGCAAGTCCCGGACACACACTGGGGTCCCCCAGCCTCTACCTGCATGGCCTCCCTCTGACCCCGCCCGAGGCTCCCATCTGTCAGCGGGTCTCCCTTCTGCCCACCCGCTGAAAGGTAAGCCTATGAAGTGACTCCGCGTGCCCAGGACTTCACACACCAGGGCAGGTGGACAGGCACCTTCCTGCAGGTCCCTTTGGACTCTGTCTCCATCCCCTTTGGGAGGAAGAAGTGGGTGGGCAAGCACCAATGACTTCCTTGGCAGCCTGGCATGGGATGCTAGGGCTGGCTCATTGACCCTGAACAGACCAGGAGGATTGATCCAGCCCCTACGAGGTGTGAAACTGGGGCAAGGACTCCTACAACCCAGGCTGGGGGTGTGTTAGTCCACGTGGCCTTAAAGCACTTGAGGGATGAGTAGACGGCAGCTGGGTTTGAGCCTCACCTCGCATTCCTCCCCGCTAGCAGGCTGTGAGGGCCCCTGGTCCTCCATACACTCCTGACCCACTTGGTGGCCTCCCTTTCTGCTTCCTCTCCCCTCGTGCCCTTTCTTCATCAGCATGTGAGGCTGGACCTTGCAATACCACCACCACCTCCGCTTGCTTCAGCGCTGCTGAACTGGGGCAAAGGGCAGCGTGATGGCAAGTGTCCTGAACCTGAAGCCAGGTAGGCCCGAGTCCAAGTGTTGGCTCTATCACTAGCTGGGTGACTGAGGGCCAGTTATTTCACTTCTCCTTCTCCTGTCTTGTCCACAAGATGGGGGTGGTGGTAATGCCTATTTTGCAGGGCTGTTGGGATGCCTCAGTTCACATGTCAAAGGTATCCGTGACCCATAAAGTGCTATACAAAGGAGTGACTGGTCTCCAGAAAGGGGCCCTCTCTGGCATGAATAGGTGACGGGGTGAGGGTGGGTTGGTGGGGTAACCCCTTCAGGACGAAACCCTCCCTCCTGCCTACCACCAGGTGTCAGCTTTCCCATGTCAGGGGTGGTGGGGACCCCTGGGGCCAGAGATTCCCCTGGACCCACCTTCAGAGGAGAAGGTAGATGCGTCAGTGCTAGACGCCACAGCAGCCAGCAGATGTCCTCTTTCCCAGCTGGGTAACCTGTTTACATCTGAGAGAGTATAGAGTGGCAGCAGCAGTGCCCCCTCCCCAGGCCTTTTACTCATCAAACATTTTCTGAGACTCTCTGGGTGTCAGGCCCCAGCCATGTCCAAGATGCCGAGGTTAAAAAAAAAAAAAAGTCCCCACTCACAAGGGGCTGGGAGAGGGTTGCGGAGGGGACGCAGTTTGTGCAGAACAGTTTGTGACAGTAGTGTGGTGCAGAACACACGCAGGGGAACGGTGGGGAGGAGGCCCAGGGAAGCAGACAGCAAGGGCACCTACTGAGATGGTGGGGGTGGGGGTTAGGGTGAGATTAGGAAGTCTTCCTGGGAAGAAGCATAATAGGAGCTGAATCTGGAGAAATAGCAGGACTGAGCCAGTCTAGGCAAGGAAGGATAGATCAGGGAATTGTCATGGAGTATATGGAGCTGGGTCAGCAGTTGACCCAGTAGAACTCCAGCTGGGACAACAGCTGCACCAACAACCACAGGGTGGAGTCTGCCACTTTCCTTTTCTTCCCACGGTTAGCTTTATCCTTTGGGGCATCAGGAAGTGAGTGATGCTTAAGAAGGGGAGGCTGACTGCTTAGGGACTGCAGCTGGGCCTTCACTGGCGCTTGGTCATCTTCCTACAGTTCCCTGGTCAGCTCCCATTTTCCACGGAACAGTAAGTACTCAAAATTTATCGAACGTTTGAATGAAGCAGCAAGCACTTCTCTGGAAACCCCTATCCTGCTGCTGACCCTCTCGGCAGATCATCGCACCAGCCTCCTCAGTGGCTGCTCCCACCCCGTGGACTCGCCCCCAACCCTGGGGGGCGTCCCTCCTTCCTCCTGCCCGAGGCACCTGAACTCTAGGTCCCAGCCAGAACTTTCACTTTCTCCTTCTTTAATTGTTGTTTTTTTCCCCTACAGGCTATGAACACCTTTCAACAAAACAATCTATGAACCCTGCTCCTCCCTCGACCACTGCATATCCCTCCATCTTCCTTTGCAATCCAAGTTTATTCACTCATTTAACAGGCATGCTGAATGGCTTCTTCACTAGACCCCAGTCAGGAGGCCCGGTCACCACCTTCAGTGAGCTCAGAACCTCCCCTCTCTCCATTCCAGCCAACTACCCATGGCAGCCGTCCCGGTCCCTCTGTCAGACCAGCCCGGGTCAAGGCTGTCCACGTTTCCCAACAGCCAGACCCGTGGCCTCCTTTTCATCTTATCCCCCCGTCAACAGTCGGTCTCTTTCTCCTGTGTTCTCTGTTTCTTGGGCTTGCACGCAGACCTCTCTCATCCCTCTCTTCTCTGACCAGCTCTTTAGTTCTTTCTTAACTCCTCGGCTGCACACCTTAAGTTGATGATTACCAGGATTCTGTCTTGGCTTTCCTTCCCGGAGTACAAGATTGCCTCAGCTAATGTCATCCAAGTCCATGGTTTCAGCATCCACCAATGACATACATCTGGGCGGGTCTCCAGTCCAGACCGCTTTCCTGAGCACAGGGCCCACATCCTCTCTGACGTTCCCAAACACCCTAGACCAACAGGTCCCACACGAGCCTGCCATCTTCTCCCCACCCTCCATGACCACCCCACTTGTCTCTTCCATGTCAGAGAGCAGCAGCCACCACAGCTGGAACTCCTTTCCCTTATCCCTTCACCAGCTTGACGAGAGAGTCTCATCCTGCCCTTCTGCTCCCACTTCTCCCTCTGGCTTGTTCACACTCTCGTCATCTCTGACCAAGACACTGCAGTAGCCTCCTGCCTGGCCTCCCTGCCCCTGTCTCAGTTCCCTCATCCAGTCGTCACAGTGCAGCCAGACAGTTTTCTAGAATGCCAGCTGGCCCACCGTGTTTCTCTTCTTCAACAGCATTCTACTACCTCATCATGACGTAACTCCTCATCTGCCCCCACCGCAGAATCCAGGCCCTGGTTCCTCCTCAGTTATCAGTTCACCCAATCACCCATCTCCTTCTCCATTCCTTCTCTCCTGCCTTCCACTCCCCAGAAATACCTGCTCATCCTGGAAAGAACAATGATGTCCAAGTACTATTAATCACGCATATCTTGTTCCCCTTCACCCTGCTAGGGTTCCTCATGTATTTATAGCACCTTGAGACCAAGGCCCATAGTTGGTCTGTTTCTACAGATCCTGGGACATGGGAAGTACTTGGTATATGTTGGTTGATAGAATACATCAGGGGTGTCAAACTCATTTTCACCAGGGGCTTATTCTACTCTATTCTATTCTTTTCTATCCTACTCATGCATTTAATTCACTGGAATAAGCGCATGAGCAGAACAGAATAAACCCTCTATCGGAGCCCCAAAGAAGCTATGGCAGTGGACATTCTGCCCAGGGCTCAAACCTGGAGGCTTTTTTGGGGAAAGAGAATTGACCCAGGGTGAGCATCTTCACAGTGTCAGGTGCTGTGCCGGGCTTTTAAAACATGCCTTTGATTCTAGATGCTCTCGCCACAGCCCATTCTCGGAATGGGGACACATTCAGAATAAGGAAGTTGTCCAAAGACCCAAGTTAATAGATGGCAGAGGAAGATTCAAACCCAGTCTTCCTGGCTCAATAATCTGTGCTCTTTCAGCTGTTTGTTTGGGACTCTGATCCAAAACCTGTGCTGCCAGATGTCACTTCCTACTACACCTGCTCAGCCCTAACACAGCCAGTTCCCCATCCCCTGGCTTTACCCAGTCCTGACTCCCACAGCCTGGACCTAAGGTTAGGCCAGAGGGCCCTGAGCCAGGACTCAAACTCTGCTTTGTCTGATTCCACTTCCCTTGTTCTCTCGAGTCACCATGGAAAAGGCCTATGTGCAGGGTCCCCTAACTTCCACCAAGCCCCAAGAAGCCCTGACAATCAGAGCTGTTTGCCAAGGAGAGGGATTTAGTAACTCCTCAGGTCTGAGGAAGACAACCTGCTTTCGAGTTTCACAGACAGAACAGAAAACTTCACTGAATCAGTCCAGAGCTCCAGCGGCAGAAGCGTATAGACACGTGGCGGGATGGGGCAAGTGATAGCTTGAAAGGAAGAGGGAGGCTTGTGGTCTCTTTCTCCGCAGGACATTAGTTGGGGTACAGGGTCCTAACTCGAAACTCACAGGTGATGCTCATTTGTACAGAATCCTCCCAGTCCTGAGGGCCGAGGAGCTTCCCCGCCCTTGCAGCACAGACAGTGGGGTTCCAGGTTGGACACCGGAGCAGCTGAATAGGGAAAGGAGGGAAGGAAGGTAGAAGGGAGAAAGGAAGGGAGGAAAAAACCAGGAAGGGAAGGAGGGAAGAGGAGGGAGCAAAGCAAGGGAAGTGTGCACGGTCTCCTTGGAAATGCAGCCCTGGCCCCGCCCACATCTGAAGGCGATTGTGATGTCACGCGTGGAACTTCCAGACTCCTTTTTGCCCTCAGAGTCAATAGAACTTTCTGCCCAAGCTCTGGCGGCAGGTTGGACGCTGGACCAGGGGCTCCTGGCAGGCCCAGCCCTTATCGGGCTACTGCGCAGCAATGCCTCCCAGCCGCGCAAAGAGCAGTTACTGCTCGCACTCCAGCCAGAAAGCCCCAGCCAAACCCGGAGGTTATTCTCCAGGGACTCAGGACCCCAGTCCTGAATCATTGGTCCGTGGCTCCACATGAGCCCGCCCCCAGGCTCTAACTCCGCCCCATCCTAGCCCTTGGCTCCGCCTCCTTTGTCGGGCTGGCTGGTTCCACAGCCTCCTTGGGTACTCAAACTAGCGCCCCCACACTGTGCCCAGGTGTCTGCTTGAAGCCCTCCCCTAATCTTCTGCCCCGCCCTCTCCTTACCACTGCTGCTCTCATCCCAGATGTTGGCATTGTCCTCAGTCTTTTCCTTAGTCCACCTTTCGATCGTCATTCTCCTCCTGACCCACATAGCTCTCAGCCCAGTTTTTCCTCTCTACAAGACTCTTCCTCACGGCAGTCCAACCCCAATCTCAGCTCGCTCCCGACCAGCCCTCAACAAAGCCTCCTGCTTGCCCAACCTCTCCACCTACCTTCCCCCGCCCCCCGTTCTAGGTTGTGTTGCCTTCTCAGCCCAAGTCTAAGCTTCAGCCGAGCTCCTCTTCCTAGGCACCCAAGGTCCTTCCAAGTTCTTCCCTCTTTGTCCCACTTTAACCTTAGTGCCTCACCTTTATCTCAGGCCTTAACCTTAGCTTGGCCGCTCAGGCCCAGCCCTCAGTCCCATCCCTAGTTCTCTCCAGACCTACCCCGAGCTCTTAGCCCCACCCCCACCTTGGCCCCGCCCCTATCCCTGTTCTTAGCCCCGCCCCATCCATTCTCACAACCTGACACAGCCCTCTGCTCCTGGCCCCTCCCAATCCCTTCCGAACCCTGCAGTGGCCCTTAGCTCCGCCCCCAAACTACACTAGTACCTCTCTCCGGGGTGGGAAGAGACTGCTTCCAACCACATCACCCACCCATCCCGGCTCTTCTGAGGTTCCTCCGACTCTGGAAGGCCAGCCTCAATCGATCTCTCCGCCTGCAGGCTCGTCTGATGAGGATTTGCCCATTCTCAGCCTCCCTGTGGCGCCCAACCCCAGAGCTGCTTAGCAGCGTTCCCTCCTAGCTCGGATGGGGCGCCCTGATCCAGAGAAATACTGCGCAATAAAGATGTTAACATAGAGCTTGGGTCTTGGTCACTTTTCCCCAAAAGTTATAATAGTTAAGATTTTTCAGTTCTTCTATGTGTTTGTGCTTTCTTATTTCATCCACGCACATTTATGTGTCTCCATAGGTTTGCCCAGTGCTGGGGGCAGGATCCACTGCATTAATCCCTTGCACTGTACACCCCTCACACCTTAAGTATAGCATACACATTGCACATGCTTGTATCACACTCGTAGTGTACCTAAAAAAAATATCTACTTGCCACACAGCCTAATACAATGTGCACACGCCCCTCACAGAGGCTACCTGAACAAAGAACCATACCCCTGCTCCCCACATTTTTCTCAGTACACTCCACAGCAGTGTCGTGGTGCCAACCACACACATACACACACAGAGGCTCTGCACAGGCAAGGCAAGGGGCGATAAGCAGTCCTACGTGGGAGCAAAGATGAACAAACAAACAAAAATTCCAGAAGAGTGTGAAAAAAATGTTAGAGCCATATAACCAACATTTCCACATCACACCCCTCAATTTCTCTTGGCACCAGGCTCCAAAGCCAAGATATGCCTCAAAGAATGAAAAGGAAAAGATGGTATTCAAACTTTGATTTCTCCAGAGAAACCAAGGGCCTCTCCTGCTGCTGCTCCACGATACCCTCCTCCACTTTCCTCCAGACCCAGCAACCTGCGTGGGTAGGGTCACTGCCCAAACCTCCAGCTCCAGGAACAGCAGGGGAGGGGAAGCCAGGCAAAGGGGAGTGTGCAGAAAACCAACCCTCCCAGAGCAGAGGAGCAGGCTGAGATTGAAAGCAGGCATAGAACGGGCAGAGCACTTGCTGACTGGGAGCCAGGATCTGTGTTCTATTCTTGACGCTCCACAGCCTCCCAGGATGACACCAGGCGACACGTGTCCCTCCAATGCTGGGTCAGACGCCTGAGATGTTCCAGCCAATCTACTCATATAGCTCTGGGTCAGATATCAACAATGAGCCAGGTTCTTGGTCATTCGTCCTATAGAGTTCTAAGCCCTGGCTGGTGTGGCTCAGTGGATTGAGCACTGGCCTGTGAACTGAAGGTCATTGGTTTGATTCCCCATCAGGGGACGTGCCTGGGTTGCAGGCCAGGTCCCTAGCTGAGGGTATGGGAGAGGCAACCGATGGACATACTCACATTGGTTTCTCTCCCTCTCTTTCTCCCTCCCTTCTCTCTTTAAAAGTAAAATTTTTTTTAAAGGGTTATAATAGTTAAGGTTTTTGAGCCTTTCCTATGTATGTGTTAGTGCTTTCTTATTTAACCCATGAAATCTCATGAGCATTATTAGCCTCATTTCACAGAAGAGAAAACTGAGGCACACGGGATAAGGGATTTGCCCGAGTGTCAGGAGGGACAGTGAGGATTCAAGTACAGGTCCTCCTTAGAGTACCTCTCTCTCTCTCTCTTTTTGAAGAGGGAAAAATACACATGGTAATTTTTATTCAATTTAGTTTAATCGTGTTTTAAACTGTAAAAAGACACCACTCAACTTTGTTTATACCCCTAATATAGCTAGATGTTAGATAGGATATCTTCTGAATAAGAGCCCAGCCCCTACCCTCCCTGGGCCAAAGGTATCCAGACCCAATCACTTCTGTTGTTCCTCTCAGACAACTCTCTGTTAAAGGGAAGGTGAGAAGAGGCTAAAAAAATATGTATATATTATCCAATGATAGAAATTTGGCTATCAGCACCGAGTAGGACACATTTGGGAGGAAGAGACCAAAGGAAAGGGCTCTCAAAGTCAACAATTCAGATCTTGCCCAATGAGAGTGCAGCCCCCTAAGCCCGGTCCCTAAGTGCCCAGCTTGCCTGAGGCCTGCCCCGGGGCCAGGGATGGCCAGCATCCCTGCAGGAGGCTCCAGTTCCGAGATCGCCATACAGCCCTGCCCATTCCATATCCCTCATCCCCAACAAAGGACTCCAACCCCCAAACTGCTAATAACAGAGAATTTAATGCATAAGGCACGGTGTAAGGCTGGGACCATTAAACACCCTCATACCCAAAGGGCCTAGCAGGCGGAGCAAAAACAGCAGGGACCATCTCTCCACTCCTGGGCACCCTGCAGATCCCATGGAGGAAGGGGGCATCCAGTCTTTGGTATGGTGCCTAGGGGCAGGAAGTGACTAGCATGGTCCCAACTACCCCTCTGGGGCTACTGTCACCAAGGGGCAGCTCTTTGGTCTGCAATAACAGTCAGTGCAAATGTCCAGGGGTAGAGGTCTGGGGGAGTCAAGGTGGCACAGTGCCCCAGGGCTGAGCAACCCCTCATCCCTCAGAAGCAACACGCAGGCTTCTTCTTGCTGGCGGTTAGGTACAGGTTGTTGTCATCGCTGTTGATGCCTGAAGAAGAGTGGGGAATATGTGAAGCAGGGACTGGAGGTTCCCTGTGCTCTCTGCCACCCGCATGCAGGAGGGCACTCACGGACAACATCCCCAATGCTCCGGGCTCCCGATTTCTCCAGCTCAGCCAGCACGTTGGCCTCAAAGGTCAGCGCCGCCACACGGAAAAAGAATTCCCGGACATTTTCACCTGACACAGGGAACAGATGGGGTGCTCAGGGGCAGCTCTAAGCCTGGGGTCACTGGGCACAGCTGGGGTCATTGGGCACAGCTGGAGTTGCAGGAGTGAGAGGCAAGGCAGGCAGGAATGCCACAGCAGATGGCCTGAAGCCTCTTACCAGTGAGAGATGAGACTGCCCAGTACTCGGCCTTCATCTCTTGGGCCATCTTGAGTGCGTCTCTCTCCATTAGCACATACTGAGCAGGAGTCTGAAGGGAAGGCAGAAGGCAGAGTCAGCCCTGGCGGGGAGCTCAGTTGATTAGAGCGTCATCTCAAAACACCAAGGTTGTGGGTCTGATCCCCAGTCGGGGCACATATAAGAATCAACCAATGAGTACACAAATAAGTGGAACAAATTGATGTTTCTCTCTCTCCCTTCCTCTCTCTTTTTAAAATCAATCAATTAAAAAAAATTTTTTTTTGTTAAATTGGAAAAAAAAAAAGCCCTGGCCATTGGTTGAAGGGTTGCCCGGTTGGGGTACACTAAGTTGCAGGTTCGATCCCCAGCTGGGGTGCCTATGAGAGGCAACCAATCGATGTTTCTCTCCATCCCTTCTCCTCCCTCTCAAATCAACAAGCATGTCCCCAGAGGACAAAAATAAATAAGTAAATAAATAACAAAATTAAAATAAGGAAGTCACAGTTAGATGTGGGAGGGTTCTCACACCATGCTGGGAAGCCCCCCCACATGGGCACACTCACACTCAGGTCCTTCTTGGAACCCACAAGGAAGAGAAGCGCACTGGAAGGGTCGTTCTCCTTGAGTGCATCAGCGAGCCACTGCCTGCCACAGATGGCGGACAGCAAGAGATGAGCTGGGCAGGCCCCTTCCACTCACACTCACACGCCCAATTATCCTCCCTCTGCTCCTAGTTGCAGTCTTCCCTTCCCCACCATGCCCTGAGCACCCCTCTTTTCTAAACTCTCTCTTCCTAGAGCCCCCATATATTTCAGTACCCCCATGTACCTGGTATGTTCCAGGGAGGCCACATCATTCAGACTGAAGACAATGATGATGGCTGAAAGAGTGGCAGAAACAGTCCCGGGCTGACGGGGAGACGCTCCTGGCTCATTTCCACCATCCCCTCAGTCCACAATTAGAAGCCAGGTGCACCCACCTACCCCACTTTACCCAGCCCCTTACCTTGAGCTCCTCGGTAGTAGGTTGATGCAATGCATTTGAATCTCTCCTGTCCAGCAGTATCCCAGCTGGGAGGAAGAAGGGGTGAAACAGAGGCATGGGGATGGGAGGGGGTAGGATGTAGGTGCTAGAGGAAGACATGGCTGGAAGAGGTAGAGGAAGCACTTACAGCTGCAGACTGAAGGGGATGCCCAACACCTCAAATCGTTCCATCTCAAAGTCCACTCCAATGGTGGCCTTGTAATTCTTATCAAAAGTGTCTTTGCAGAACCTGAGGAGGCATCAGATGCTCTGGCCCTGAGCCCAGCTGATCTGGCTAGGCCTGCCCCCCCCCTCCCGCCCCCGAGCCCAACCCAGCTCAGTCCAGCACCCTTTTACCTATTAATGAGACAAGTCTTCCCCACCGACAGGTCCCCCACCACGATGACCTTGGAGATTTTAAATCTGCTGGACACAAGAGGAGGCAGGAGGAGTGGGCACTAGTCATTTCACTCTAGGGAGTCCCAAAGTTCCCTACTAAGTCTGCAAAGGTAGCTGCATCCAGGCTGCAGTTTCCAGAGACACCAGGCCTCCTGGGCAGCCTTCCTGGACAGACGTCCTGGCCAGGAGTGTTTTGTGCTTCAGTATAAGAGAGCCATGAATTTGAATTCCAGCTCTCACACTTACTAGCTGTGTGACTTAGGGCAAATAACCTAGCCTCTCTGTCCCAGTTTCAACATTTGAGTGAGTATTTAGAGTATATTTTATTGGGGTGTTGAGAAGGTTAAAATGAGACAAATGTTCTATATTGTGAAACATACCTCCCCCACACACATACATTTTAGCATCTCTCAAACCAGGGTACATCTTAAATGTGATGTGTTTTCCATTTAATAGAAGGCAGTAACGGTATCCAACACAGTGCCTGGCGCAGAGCAAACCTTACACTAACAGTGGCAACTGTTTTGACCCACACTTGGACTCATAGATGGAGACACAGTTCCCAGCCTGGGGCTCAAACGGATGGGAGGTGGGAAGCTGAGCTGGGGACCACATCCTTCTCTGTCAGAAACTGAACTGCCACCTTTCAGCCAACGCCGCCTCATTGGACTCACTATAACCTTGCTGAAAATAAAGGGGTCGATGCAGGGTCGTAAAAAGGGGGATAACCACATAGCTGGTAGGCAGAAGGTGCAATGGAGCCCCAAGGGAGTGGATGTTACCACTGCCTTGACTAGTTTCCTGGGACTTCCTTTCTTTGTTTGGGGTGTCTCCAACTCACCCCACGGTGCCTGTCCGGTGCTCCTGGCAAGCGCAGGTGACCCGGCGGTGGAAGTCTTTGCGCACGTGCAAAGCTGCTTCCTTCTTCAGGTACTGAAATGGATAGAAGAGAATGAGACTCACCCACCACTGGCCTTTTCTGGCAGCCAAGCAGCCTGGGGCTGGGGGTGAGGAGGGGACCACCCAGAAGCAGCAGGCCTAGCTGGGAGGCAGGGCTGGGCCCAAGACTCTAACTGGCCTGGTGCCGCCTTCTTCCCGCCCACACACCACCGCGGCCAGAAGCCCGACGTGGCCCTGATGCCTACCTGGGGCAGCTCCGCCAGGACGCGGTCCCTCCTCACCGGCGCCAGAATGTTCATCTTGCCCGTGGCCTTGTCGGGCGCCCTGAGAAGGCGCGGAGACCTGATCCGCCCCAGCGACTCGGGCTCGTGCGGACCCGACAATCACCCGCGACCGAGGAGTCCCGACTATAACTCGGGGACACGGGGAGCCTAGGGGAGCCCGCGGCCTCGGGGATGCTACGATCACCGAAGGCCACGGAGATGAGACAATCACCCGGGGCTGGGGCGAACCCACAATCACCCGGGTCCGGACCGTCCCGAGGACGACTCGGCGGCGGGGAGACCCCTCGGCCGCCAAATGGGGACTGGGAGTCCCGTCCCGGGGATCCCGGGCGCGCGCAGACCCTACAATAACTCGGGGCCGGACAGTTCCTACAATAACTCGAGGCCGCGGGGACCCGACGACAAGTCGGGGTTGAGGCGGCCCCACCATAACAGAGCGGCCCGAGGGCGCGGGAGCGGCCCCGCCACACGGGGTCAGTGTGGGCAGGGACAGCACGGCGAGGCCGCGAGCCGCTGGAGGAGGGGGCGAAGGGCCCAGTCCGCGCGGGGCCCCGCGTCCCACTCGACTCTCCCTCTACGAGCGCTGTAACATGATCCCCGGAAATTCCTGGAGAAGGGCCGCCCCCTGCCCCTCTCCCGGCGGCTCCCGGTCTCGCAACCCGCCCCGGGCTCCCCATCCTCTCCTCCTCCCTGCACTGCCCTAGGCTCCCCCGACAGACGCCTCATCGGGGACCAGGACCGCCCCCGCCCCAGGCTGGAACGTGCCCAGATAGGGGTCCCCAGGTTGCTCTGCCCTGCACCGCTCTGCGGGGCTGCGTCTCCACGGCGACCCTTACCCAGCCGAGCTGGCGGGGATGGGGAATCGGTGGTTGCTGCGCAGCATCTGGCTGTGCCAGGACCGGTGGGGAGGGGTAAGGGGGAGAGAAGGGGCCCAAGGAGAGGCGGCGCTTCCCTCCTCAACTCCAGGCCCAGGACGTGACTCATCGAGTCTGCCCCCGCTCGCCGCCCTTCGGCCCTGGGAGTTGGGGGGCGGTAGCATAGCGGGGATGCCAGAGGCGGAGCTGGATGCCCACCGTGGAGAAAGACGTCCGAGGTGTGGCGTCTGTTCCTCGAAGGCCACCGGGTAAATTGAGGGGTGGGCAAGCTGAAGACCAAGCGTCCTCCCTCGAAGGGAGGATAAAGGAGGGCTAGATGGATCGGGAACTCCGCCCTTGGGGGAGGTCACTGCTCTGCAGCTCGGGGACTCCTCTGGTCCTGGCCTTCTTCTCTATGGCCCCTTCGGAACCTTCCCAAGGACTTTCCCATTTTGCAGTTCTTGAGGATAGAGTCGGGATAGCACAACACAAATCTCACCGTTAAAGGGGAAAGCAGGTTCCAAGAGGCGAGGAAGAAGATAAAAAGGGAGAGGCGGAGGCATTGCAGACACCCGCCCTCTGAGAAGCAAACTAGAGCCTTACTAAACTTCGCTGTGTGTCCGGAACTGAATTTGAGGATGCAAAGATGACCGGGGCAAGGAAGGCAAGACTATTTAAAGGGAAGGGACTGTGAATGGAAAAGCTGCAAGAAAAGCTAGCAAAAGCTGGAGAAATCTGTGCGCTGGGTTTTTGGAATATTGGTAGTTTTTCAAGAGTATTGTCGAGAAAGCATTTGAAATCCGACGTACGTAAAGAGGGGAGATATGGCCACCTCCCACCTCCTCTAGTACTTCGCTCCTCACCTCTGCCTGACTCGATTTTTTTCTGCCCCAAAATCACCCTTATTGATAAGCCACGTTTCAATCTCGGGACCTCAATTTCCACAAATGTTACTTGAAGTAGTTGGGCCTGACAAATTCTGCTCTAACGTTCTAGAACTTTGCTTAACTCTCACTGAGTCAATCTAACTATATCTATTACAGTTTGCAGTGTTACTGCCTCCTGGAACTGCAATCCCTTTCTCTGAAGTTGCTCAAGACGAGAAACGCTCAGGACCAAACGCGAGTAGCAGCCACCTTATCCGCTGCAGCAGATAAACACGTCTCAAAAAAACTACAACCCCCAAGAAGCTCTACGGTCTTACCAGGGGAGGGGTGGCGCATGCTTAGTTCCTCTCTCGAGGCAATTAAATCTAACTACTATTCCCGGCGGGCGCCGCGCTACAAGTCACCCAATCAGCTTTAAGTAAAAAAGCATCGCGAGTCTTCGGTGAGACTTGACTCTATAAGCCCGTGGGGACGAGTCTAGGAAACCCTTTTCACGAAGATGGCGCCCAAAGCGAAGAAGGAAGGTGTGTGCTGGGGTTTAGGGGGGAACATGGCTGGCTGGCCTGGGATCCCTACAGAGCGAACAAACGGAAAGGACAGTGATTAAGCTAAGACTTAGGTGTCAGCTCAGGAGCTGCACCTCCCGTTTCGGCCAGGCTGCGGTGCGCGTGGGCCCAACCGCATGAGCTGAGCTTCGGTTGAAGGGTGAGGGGAGGGAAGCTGACAGCCAGACAGTGGACTTGGGAACTACACGCATCCACAGATCACAGCTTCATGTCTCCAAACTTGTAAGGAATCAGTCCCCTCAACTTCACTTTTTTCCTTTTTTTTTTTAACTTTAAATTTTCATTACAGACGGCTATGTGATCTTCCAGGATGGCTGTGCGATAGTCTGTATAAAACTACTCGCACGCATCCTGGCAAGTACCAAGCGTTCGAGCGTTGCTAGCTACTTTTTTCTGTGTCGGATATCTGGAGTTACTCCAAGTGTGCCCCATTACCGTGCATATGATGGAAAGTGTTTAACCTGAGACTTGTGATGTCTTCAAAGGAACCACTGATGCGCGTGTAGCCTGGGGCGCCCACTACCGGCCTTCGGGCCAGAAGTGATGGATTTCTGAAACCCGCTTCCACATTTTCTTTTCTTTTCTCAGCCCCTGCCCCTCCCAAAGCCGAAGCCAAGGCAAAGGCTTTGAAGGCAAAGAAAGCAGTACTAAAAGGCGTCCACAGCCACAAAAAGAAGAAGATCCGCACATCACCCACCTTCAGGAGGCCTAAGACACTGCGGCTCCGAAGGCAGCCTAAATATCCTCGGAAGAGCGCCCCCAGGAGAAACAAGTCAGTACTGCCCTGTATTCTTCCTCCTCCGCCCCCCTTTATAAGACAAAGTTTAGGAAGTTAACAGAGGTAGAAGTGAGCCAGGTGGCTGTGTAGGCTACCAAACTTAGAGCTTGGCTTCTCAAAAACATGTAGTACCTAACGTGTTTCCCTAATGGGGTTGTGAGAAGATTGTTAATGCCTTATTTAAGAACAAGAAGAGTCTGTTTTCACTATTGGCAGGAATTATTTAAAACAACCCATAGTTAGTGCCAGGGTTAATTAATTGTTAGGTTAATTATCACTTTATTTGTTAGGGTCCACCTTCTTGGAAGTATGAAGTAGGACTTAGATGTGCTCTGTTGTAGGGCTTCAGTTTTAGTTCATTCCTCATGGTACCTCCTGCTGCAGGGACTGGTGGTTGAAGGTGGCAAGGTGGGATGATCTAGATTGATAAAGGAGATTTATTCATCTGGACTGGGCAGTGAGGCCTGCAACAGCATATGGAAACTTCCTTTTCATTCACTCAAATTTTTACACTTGGGTAATGGTTAGTGAGAAATTGCTCAAAAGGTTGGGATTCGTCAGTATTTTGGTGGTGTGCTGCTGTTAATAACTGACCTTAGGAACCACAGATTAGAGACAAGATATGGTGGCAGAATAGAGTGGGTTGAGTCCCTCTGTGGGGGAAAGCAAACACTTGACAGTCTTTTTACCCCCTTTTGGACTTAGCATTTAGTGTGATAAGAGGTTGAGACCTGACTTCCAGCTTCAAAATGAGAAGGTAGTGTCCGTGTGAATAGAGTGTTTCTTCTCTGAATTTTAGGGGGAAACTGTATTGTAGTTGTGCTCAAGCCACTGTAAGTTTAACCTGAGCTGTAAATAACAAGTTGCTCTCAAGAATTGATGGTCCAGGCAGAAACTACTTGAACAACAATTTGGGGGGGGGGGTTAAAAAAAAAAGAATTGATGGTCTTCAAGCTACCAAAGTGGGTGGAAATAGCCTCACAGTGAAGCAGCAACATTCTTTGGAACTCTAGCCTGGGTTTCAAGATGTTGCAGTCTAGCTTTGTGCTCTTCAATTTTAACTTCTCAAGTCTCAGTTTTATCCACAAATTCGCCCTTCAGAAATGTTGAAGTCGAAGATTAAAAAAAAAAAAAGAAAGAAAGAAAGCCCTGGGTGGCGTGGCTCAGTGGATGGACCTCCATCCTGTCAACCAGGGGATCATTGGCCCAGTTCCCAGTCAGGGCACATCCTGGGTTGTGGGCGAGGTCCCCGGCAGGGGGCGTGTTAGAGGCAACCACATGTTGTTTCTCTCCCTCTCTGTCCCTCCCTTCATCTCTAAAAGTAAATAAAAATTTAAAACAATAAAAAGGAAATTTTTTTTAAAAAGAGAAAGAAGTGGTGAGGTCAAATAAAGAATGAGGGGTTTGGGACTCAAGAAGATTCTTTAATTACTTAAAAAGGATGAAAGCCATTCAAGTGAAATAGTGTGTGTGTGGTTCTCTTCCCCGGCAGAGGCTCCAGGTCCCTAGGTTTCAGGTTGCAGATGATGACACTGTTTGGCGACCAAAGTCTGACAAAAATGATTGCTACTCATTATCTGATGCACCTGGGCTTCAAAAGAGGTCCCATCCTTTCTTTTACTGGGCTCAGGCTGGATGACCCCATTTTACCTCCCCCAGGCTTGACCACTATGCCATCATCAAGTTCCCCCTGACTACTGAGTCAGCTATGAAGAAGATAGAAGACAACAATACCCTTGTGTTCATTGTGGATGTCAAGGCCAACAAGCACCAGATCAAACAGGCGGTGAAGAAGTTGTATGATATTGATGTGGCCAAGGTCAACACCCTGATCAGGTGAGTGGGGCCCCAAGGGCTGAGGAGAAAACTGGCTTCCTCAGAAGCCAGGAAACCTGAATGGCATGATAATACTTGAAATTCCTTGATGCTGCTTTGGGGGTCAGAGTGGGTTTCAGATTGTGTGAGCCTTGAGAAATGAGCAGCCCCCGCTGTAATCATAGACCTTTGTATGGACTGTGGACTATTGAGGCATCAACAGCTCCCTTGCCTCTAGGGTTTAACTTAGGGCACAGGTGGCAAACAGAAGGCCCATGGGCTGAATCTGGCCCTCCACCTTGTTTTTACCGTGTGGCAGTGCCAAGCTCTCACTTAACTGTTACGGAGTAGTTACATTTATATTAAACAGTCCTAAAATTACATTCGGCCCTTTTGAAGGCAACTACAAAGCTGATGTGGCCCCTGGTGGAAATGAGTGTGATGCCCTTTATTTATGGGGTTGGTGCTCATTTTCTTGATTCCTGCCTCTAGACAGAGGCAGGCCCTAGAGTAAGAGAAAATTATGTCTGATTACCTGGATCATACTGTGGTGTTTCCCAAAAAAGGGGCATTAGCTTTGTTTGTAGCCTAGTGGCTTCCTTAACCTTTCTGTGTGCCAATGACAGAAAAATACAACTATTTGGAAAAGACCACATGAACAAAGAAACCCTGATGCCCCAGAAGACTGGGGGGAGGGGCACTGTGGGCAGCGGGGACTAAGGCTGCCTTCTCCACCCTAGGCCTGACGGGGAGAAGAAGGCATATGTTCGACTGGCTCCAGACTATGATGCTTTGGATGTTGCCAACAAAGTAAGCTTCCTTTGTCATAAAACTCCCTAACAGCCACCCCCTGGGTGCAAATGATGTGTCTGTTTGCGACCAAAGCCTGACTTTTGCTGATTAGCCTTAACTGACTGACTGCACCCCCTCCTTAATAGGCCTTGCCCTGTGCCTACATTATGCTTTTTAACCATGAAATTCTGGCTTAATCTTTACATTTCAACTTCAGTAACAAAGCTCCCTTTTGTTTTTCAGATTGGGATCATCTAAACTGAGTCCAGCTGGCTAATTCTAAATATAAAAATTTTATACTATATGCTTCTTTATGTTGATTTCTGGTTGGGCTGGGAGGGCACCATACTGTGGTAATATACACACTAAACAGTAGTTTGGGTAAGACTCCTGGCCCACTTACCCCGTTGGAACATTCAGCACTCTCATTTCACCATACCAGTTATAATCCTAGCAGCAAGAGCTCAGATATTTGTGATCCAGATTTGGGTTAGTTGTCTTAAGACAACTAGAACTTGTCTCTGTCATAGGATTAAGTGAATAAGCAAGCAGTTTTATCAGAACCCCTTTTATCCCTGGAAGAGGCTTTGTATGAAACCAATACCTGGAGTTCATTAGCATCCATTTCAGGACAGTGGGCTGGGTAGCACCTTGTCCCCACACCCTTCTACCATGTCCAACCGGTCTTTCTGCTTTCCTCAGCCTTGCCCAAGAAAGGACAAGGACTTCAGAGGAGTGCTTTCATTAGTGTTTTCAATGGTGGATGCAGGCTTGAAAGGTGGAAAGCCTGGATGCCCCAGGTTTGGGTCTGAGTCTTAACCTCAGTTTATGAGTGAGGCTGTTCTCCTTGGCTGTTTGCTGTCCTTGCCACAAGTCGCAGGCTCTGAGCGTCACTCTGTTAAGAACTTGTCTTTGTGTCGTGGGCTAGGCACACGTTCAGGGCAAAAGTCCGAGCGGAGGAGGCGGGAAAAGTAGATGAGGATCATGATGTCCAGCATGAGCAGGATACCCAGCAGGAAGGTGCCCTGGGTTCCCTGACCCACATACTGCAGGAAGAAATAGGTGAGGTAGGCCTGAGGGGCCAGCCGGAAGAGAAAATACATGATCAAGTTGACATACTTGTTGATCCGGTACAAGAGGAGATGCTGGGCATTGTTGATCTTCATCATCATGCGAATGGTGAGGAAAATGTTGCTGACCTCTACCAGTAGTGTTATGACACCCCCACCTACAAAGCTGCTCCAAAAGATGCCTGAAAAGAAGGCACCCATGGCCTAGAGGGTAAAGGTGAGAACAGGTTAGGAAATAAATGCCAAGGCTTCCCTGGAAGTTGGTGGGAGTATCGAGGCTATCATATTAATCCCTGGCTGTTGTGGCTCAGTGGATTGAGCACCAGCCTACAAACCCACGGGTCACTAGTTAGATTCCCAGTCAGGGTGCATGCCTGGGTTTCAGTGGGGGCACATAAAAGAAGCAACCAATGGGTATTTCCCTCTCTGCCCCTCCCCTGTCTCTAAAAGCACTGAAAAAGGAAAAAGGCTGATTGAGATTGGAAAATCATCTTGTTTGCTTTCTTCTGGCATATAGTTTACAGTGAGTTAAAACAGTTAAATTTTGATCTCCATATAGACTTAACTGCAGTACTAGGTGAGGTTATGAAATGCTAGCCTTAACTAGTGAACCAAAGGCCCAGATTAGCATCTGATGATGGAAGATGTAGGACACAGGGTGTGAATGGAGTGAAGAGGGTGGAGAGTAAAGTTGATAGCGGCAGGCCTATACCACACCCCTCCTTACCATGACGTGATGGACCAGGTATTCCCAAGAAGCTCGAGCCTGACGACTAACCACAATGTCCACAGTGTCGTGGATGAAATAACCTAGCAGAGGGATGGGTGAAGAGGTCATGAAGGGAACTGAACAAGAACCTTCTCCCCGTTCCTCCACCTACTTAATGCTTACTGGGCAAGACTTACCTGCGGAGAAGCAAACGAGCAGATAGCCAGAAAGCGACCACGCTGTCTCAATCTCTACTAACAGTTCTGGGTTCTGCCATACACTGAAAGGGAGGGAAGAAAGAAGGCAGGCATTCATCTCCACATTCCCAAAGAACTTCCAGCTCCCCAATTATCCTTGCCAGTCCAGGAGGAGTCTAAGCTCGCTATATTAACTGGGAAGCGAGGAGGGGTTTGGCTGAAACCCAGGTGTCTTCCCTTTCCCAGGTGAGATTCCCTTCTCCTGGGGCCGCAGCCGCTCAGGATTGGATAGCCTTCCAGACAGGGAATCATGTGAGATTGCATGGCCTCAGCCCGCCCGTGAGTGATGGGGAGAGTAACGCGGGATTCCCTGGCCACCTTCATTCCCCCGGTTCTTCACTCACCACAGCAAAGCCCAGATCCCTGACACAATGGAATGGGTGAAGGAGACGAGTAGGTTGTGCCAGCGCCAGGTGCGCAGGGGGTCGGCGCGCACGTGAGCGGGCAGAGGTAGGCGACTGAGCGCGCGCCGGAGTGCCCGGAAGGTCAGCGTGGCGCCCAGGAGCAGCAGCAGGGCGGGGTGCAGCAGTGGGGGCATGCTGGCCCTCCCTGCCGTCCTTCTGTCCCCCTCTAACCGGCCTCCTCGGGCTGTCCGGAGAATGGAATTCCCTCTCGGTTCAGTCCACTCCGGACGCCTCTCCCGCCGGCCTCCAGCCTCACACAGTTTCTCCACGGAGCCCTCTAGGCCCCTACGCTCCTCCTGTCCCCTCCCAGCGGGCCTCTGCCCCCGCCCCTGGCCGCCTGGGCCCCCGCCCCGCCCCGCCCCGCCTCCTTGCCCCCGCCCCTCCGGCGCCTCTGCTGAACAGAGGGCACTAGCCCCATTTCCCGGGGGCTTGGGAGAGGGGGGCTGTAGCTTCCGCATCCCGCCTCTCTGCCGCGGACTTCAGGGGCTGTCCTGGGCAGCCGCCACGGAGGCACCCCTCTTTGGCGCCTCCCAATTGCCGACTCCCTCTCTTGGCTTCACTATCCGGTGTCCTCACTTTCCCCCGCCACAGGCTCCCCCGCCTGAGCGAGTATTGTGAGCACTCTCTCCACCCTCAACTCCTTTCTTGACACACCCACGACTTTTAAACCCGGGACCTGGGGATGGGACGGAGTCACGCCTTGGTCTACAATCTCTGCCCAGTCCGTTCTTTCACTGAATCACTAGCTTTTTCAGGCTAGAGACGGACGTGTTTACCTGCCTCTACAGCACCCTGCTTAGAGTCGGTGCCTAGAAACTGTTGATTAACCCATCACCACCCCTCTTCCCAGACCGCTTTCGGGCTCCTGGGGCCAAGCGACTATACCAGTCCGCCTTCAGACAGTGCCAGTCCTCTTCTCCCGACTCCCAGGAGGCTGGAGCGGGGAAGACGGCCGATTTTGCTAGGGTGACCCTCACTCTTCAGGCCGTTGGCCTGGAGCACTTGCAGCTTATGGCCACTAGGTGTCAGTCTGTACTCACCATGGTGTGGGATTAACACCCCCACCCTGCCCCGCCTCCCAAGAAATGAGGTGGTACTTTAAGGGGAGAGTTAGCCAGCCAGGCTCTAGGGAACAGAGGAGCAACCAAAAGCCAGTCGGGAATAGGGGGCGAGAAAGGGGCGGTAGGCGAGGCTTGGAAAGTTGAAGAGTTGTAGTTGGGGGCGAGGGAAAAAGTGCTGCGAAAGGGAGGAAAAGCCAAAAACCTGAGGCGTCAGAGAGCCGGGGGCCGAGAGGTTTGGGTGTTTGCTTTGCTTCCTCCGGTGGCTCCAAGGTTACACATTAACCCCTGTGGGGCTCCTGGGTCAACCAAGTCCCTCTCGGTTTCTAGGTGAGAGCACGAGTGTCCCAGGTGAGCAGCTTTCTCCCTTTGTACTTGCTCCCGCTCCCCTGGGCAGCTTTGTCTGCCGGCTAACACCGGCCTGAGCCCGCAAGGGGCCCTCCTGGGGCTCTTCTAGTGCTCATTCCACATGGGGAGGTTTGGGCACCCTTTTGAAGGATGTGATGGGAGCAGAAGATAAACACCCCATTCCTCATCCACTCGTAAATAGGGACGCTATCCCTTAGCTAATCACCATCCTCTTACTCCTTAACTGAGCTTTTATTGACTTCTGCAGAGCAGGAGGTGCCAGGGAGACACCTGTAATTAAACTCACTTCTGGTCAAGACCTCAAACAATCATACTAACCTCTGGGCAGAAACTTAGAACCTATGGGCCGAACGGCTGTCTTTCCTCTTTTCCCTGACGCTTTAAGATAGTGGTCCATTTCACTCCCATCTTCCCTTACGGAGGTTCTCCCTAGCTGAGCGTTGAAGGCAGTTACCCTGTGGCAGCATTGTGTCTGTGCAGCTGGGGGCTCAGAGTGCCGACAAGCGCAGTGTTCACTAGTCGGGACAGCCTGGAAACCGTGTCACATCCTCCGCTGGTGAATCAACTTACACAGATCGGGGTTTCGCTAGTCTCTCCCTAGGCAAACATGAAACTAACCGGGCTCCCTGCCCCATGGACCGAGAGCGACACACTCGATTCGGTTTTGGTAGAGTTTATCGTTTGTGTGCCAATGAGAATTTGCTCTTTTCGAAACAGTCATTAGTGGGCAAAGATGGGGGCAGAGGGAGGTTGGTGCTTGCTTCTCACCCTCATTTGACCTGCGCAGGGCACCTCTTGCTTTAGGAAGCTCTGCGAGGGGTGGATGAAGTCACGAGTGTGGGGAAGGTACAGTGCAGGCCATTGCGAAGCGCGCCAAGAAATGGCATATCGCCCCGTCCTCCCTTGGACCCTGGAAAAGCAACCCCGCTGATCCGGGTTGCAGGAACGTTGAAAAATCGCAGGGAGATGAGAGGCTTAAACCGACACTTAACTCCACTTGCAACTCCCAGCAATTACATTGCAGTGTAGGGGGCGTGGCTCTAGAGTGGGCGGGTTCGCGCACGCGCTGCGTCTGGGTGTAGGGGGTTCCGGAAACGTGACTGAGAAATGAGATGGACAAGTACGAGAGGATCCGAGTGGTGGGAAGAGGTGCCTTCGGGTGAGCCAGGGCTCTGGGGGAGGAAATTACTCAGGGAGAAGGAAAGTAAACCCCAACTCTGTCCGCGAAATCGCTGCCGACTAGCCCCGCCCCGAGGCGTGAGCGCCCACTCTGGGAAGCACCGCCCAAACTTCCGGTACAGGTCCGGACTGCGAGACTCAGGTTCTGAGGAAGTCACGCCTTCTGCCAGCCTTTGCGCCCCCGCAGAGTTCTGGTGTTAGATGATGGACTCATTCATTCAACAAATATTGAGGCTTTCGGCGCTGGGAATACAGTTAAGAACAGGCGTGATCTTTTCCCCTTAGCTTACAGACTATAGGAAAAATGTACAATAAACAAAACATTGTTAAAGCAGTTATTAACAAGCTGAGAGATCGGGGTATATTACAAGATAAGTATTTTTTTTGGGGGGGTGATCAAGGAAATTTCTCTGAGAGGTGAAGTTTAAAGCCAAGGCTGGGGGAATGAGTACCAGTCTGAGGGTGAAGGGAGAGCTTTTCAGGTCTTCACATGGGAAGAAACTCAAAGTATTCAAGGAACTAAAAAAAGTCTGGTGTAGTTGGAATGTAGTATGCAAGGTAAAAGAATGCTATAAAATGTGGGGACGGAGCCAGAATCTAGCCTTAGGCTTAGGTAAAAGGTGTTAAATTTATTTGCAGTGTAAAGAGAAGAGGTTTACCGGAGGATATGTTCTTGATATGATTTGCATTTTAAAAAGATCACTCTGGCTGCTGTGTGGAATTTAGATTTGAGGGTGGCATTTTGAAAGCTAGCACAGAGTGTTTTAGGCAAGAAGTGATGGTTTTTCCAAGAGCTGTACCAAAGGACACAGGAAAATGGATGGTTCACAATATTTTGGAGGTAGAGACAGGATTTACTGATGTGTTAGTGTGAAATGGAGGAAGGATTCTGGCATGATTTTCAGGTGTCTGGCTTTAATAACTGGAGAATGGTGGTGGTATCTGCTAAGATGGAAGAGACTGAAGAAGGAAAGGTTTTGGGGACAGGAATGAAGAGTTTTATTTTGAATTTGTTAAAATTTGAGATGCTTGTGAGACATTCAGGTAGAGATGCAAAATAGATAGTTGGATATGTGAGTCAGGCTCAGAGGAGAGGTCAGAGCTGGAAATACGAAGTTGATATTTAGATGATTATCTTATAGTCCATTCATTCAGCAGATACTGGGCTCCTACTATGTGCTGAGATATGTACTAGATTATGCACTGGGGATATCGTGGTGAACAAGAAAGAGCAAGAGCAAGTGCCTTAAAAAAAAAAGGTATTTATTTCTTTTTAGGGAGAGGGGAAGGGAGGGAGAAACAGAGAGAAACACAGATCGTTTGCCTTTCATGTGTGCCCCAATGGGGGACAAACCCACAACCCAGGCATGTGCCCCAACACAGAATCGAACTGGCAACCTTTCACCTTGCAGGAGTACGCCTAACCAACCGAACCACATTGGTCAGGGCAAGAACCCTGCTTTGGTGGACACTGACCATAGACTTGAAAGAAAAAGAATATGAATGGCTTCTACACACTGAGCATTTTCCGTGTGCCAGGCACTGTGCTAAATGCCTTACGCGTATTTTCTTACTTGATCTCCTCAACAACCCTGTGAGGTCAATTCTGTTTTCTAGATGATGATGTCACATAATCCAAGACCAGATAATTAGTAGGAGGAGGAGCCAGGATTTGAACCCAGACAGTTAACTTCAGTGTCTGTGGAAACTTAAAGAGATGAAGACTAACTTTGCTGCACTGGGCCTATGGTGAAACTGAGTCTCAAATAAGCTAAATGACTTGCTCAAGGTCTCAGTTTGTGGTTAGTGCTCCCCATTCCTAAACTCAGTGTTCTGTGCACTCAGATGCCCTTAGTCACTATCCAGTCACCTGGTCTTCCCAGCCTGATGCGTGGCCAGAGGCTGGCCGGTACCCACTGCTGTACTGTGTCCTCAGGATTGTGCACCTGTGCCTGCGCAAGGCGGACCAGAAGCTGGTGATCATCAAGCAGATCCCAGTGGAGCAGATGACCAAGGAAGAGCGGCAGGCAGCCCAAAATGAGTGTCAGGTCCTTAAGCTGCTCAACCACCCCAATGTCATTGAGTACTACGAAAACTTCCTGGAGGACAAGGCCCTCATGATTGCCATGGAATATGCGCCAGGTGGGCCAGCCTCCTTGCACTAGCCTGACTCCCAGGGCTTCTCACCTCTGGGACAGACAGACACAGATTAGCCGGCTTCCCTCCTTGGAATGGGCTTGGCTGAGGGTCAGAGGTATAGAATTCTGACCCCAGTCCTGTGATGCTGGGAGGCCCTTACCTTGTTTAGGTGTTTAGTTTCATAAAAGGAAAGTCTCAGGCCTATAAGAGATTGGATGTTGACTAGTCCCTTGTGGCTGCAGGTGGCACCCTGGCGGAGTTCATCCAAAAGCGCTGTAATTCCCTGCTGGAAGAGGAGACCATCATGCACTTCTTCGTGCAGATCCTGCTTGCACTGCATCATGTGCACACCCACCTCATCTTGCACCGGGACCTCAAGACCCAAAACATCCTTCTTGACAAGCATCGCATGGTTGTCAAGATTGGTGACTTTGGCATCTCCAAGATCCTTAGCAGCAAAAGCAAGGCCTACACGGTGCCTGGGCATGGAGGGGACCTCAGCGGTGCTGGAGATTTTGAGGGCCAGATTCACTCTGTAGCCCTGTATCCCACCCCAAGATTTTGGCTCCTTAGCCCCTAGCTGAGCTGTCTGTCAGGAGGAAGCACTTTGGCCTGCTTGGGGGAGAAGCTCTCTCCAAGTGGCCCCATGGGTAGAGCTCTTGGTCTTCCTTCCCTGGGTTGTAATTTTAGCTTCCTTCCTGCAGGTGGTGGGCACTCCATGCTACATCTCCCCTGAACTGTGTGAGGGCAAGCCCTACAACCAGAAGAGCGACATCTGGGCCCTGGGCTGCGTCCTCTATGAGCTGGCCAGCCTCAAGAGGGCCTTTGAGGCTGCGGTGAGTAAGCAACCCCAAGGGGAAAGCCTGGAAATCTCTGTCTCCCTCCCTCTGATGTCCCAGGCTCTGACTGCTTCTGTGATTCTTCTGTGTCTGAGTCATGTCTCCCTCATCAGGCCGGTAGATTACACTAGGGCAGGGCTGTGGCTTCCTTTAGACTATGGATTCCTGAGGGTAGGGCTTGGGACCCCCGTTTTGGTTTTTTTTATTAAAGATTTTATTTATTTATTTTTAGAGAGGGAAGGGAGGGAGAAAGAGAGAGAGAGAAACATCAATGTGCGGTTGCTGGGGACTGTGGCCTGCAACCCAGGCATGTGCCCTGACTGGGAGTCGAACCTGCAATGCTTTGGTTTGCAGCCCGCGCTCAATCCACTGAGCCACGCCAGCCAGGGCGGGACCCCCGTTTAAACTGAGGGCTCCTGCCCTGGCCAAGTGGCTCAGTTGGTTGGAGCATCGTCCTGTACATCAAAAGGTGTTTGATCCTCAGTCAGAGCACATTCCTAGGTGTGGTTTGATACCTGGTCAGGGTGCATACAGGAGGCAGCCAGTCCATGTTTCTCTCTCACATGGATGTTTCTCTCTCTCTCTCTCAAATCAATGAACATATCCTCAAGTGAGGATTACTGAGGGCTGCTGAAGGCGGGGCTCCTCCATCAGCTTAGTGACCCTACTAAAGTCAAGACAACGTTTCCCAACAATCTGGGGTTTCTGAGGACATAGCTCCCCTATGAGAGGTTCTTGAAAGCAGAGTTTGGGTCCCTTAATCTCCTATTATTTTGGGAGTCCCCTCACCAGACTGAAGGCTCCTGAGCATAGGGCTATGTCCACCCATCAGATGAGGAGGTGGGGCTGGAGCCACCTACAAGCCTGGCCTGAGGCTCTGGCCGGCCCCACAACTTGTGCCTTCACAGAACCTGCCAGCGCTGGTGCTGAAGATCATGAGTGGCACCTTTGCACCCATCTCTGACCGGTACAGCCCAGAGCTACGCCAGCTCGTCCTGAGTCTGCTCAGCCTGGAGCCGGCGCAGCGGCCACCGCTCAGCCTCATCATGGCGCAGCCTCTCTGCATCCGTGCCCTCCTCAACCTCCACACGGACGTGGGCAGTGTTCGCATGCGAAGGCCTGTGCAGGGAGTGAGGGAGGGAGCCCTGGGCAGCAGGGGCCACCCAGTGGGAGCACAGGAGACTGGCGCATAGGGGCCCTCAGGACAAATCCTCCATTCATGTGTGTGGGAATACCAGGGAGGGTTGGTTGGTGTCCTAAGGCCCCCGTTTGTCCCACAGGGCAGAGAAGTCCCTGGCCACTGGGCCGCCCCTGGCCCCAGGCAGTGCAGGGAGTAGGACCACCAGTGCCCGCTGCAGGGGTAAGTCCAGCTGACTTTCCAGGCCCCCTTGGATACCTTTCCATTCCCGCCAGTGTAACAGGCCTGATGAGCTGCTCCCACAGGCATCCCCCGGGGACCCGCACGGCCAGCCATTCCGCCACCGCTGTCCTCCGTGTACACGTGGGGTGGGGGGCTCAGCGCTCCTCTACGGCTGCCCATGCTCAACACGGAGGTGGTCCAGGTGGCTGCCGGGCGCACTCAGAAGGCTGGCGTTACACGCTCTGGGCGCCTCATCCTGTGGGAGGTGAGCAGGCTGCAGTGGGCCTAGAGTATGCCGAGGGTGTGCCATAGGGAAGGGGGTGCCCAGGCTCCATGCCCTCCCCTGCCTCCTCTGCAGGCCCCGCCCCTAGGTGCGGGAGGGGGCGCCCTCCTTCCTGGGGCAGTGGAGCAGCAGCAGCCCCAGTTCATCTCACGTTTCCTGGAGGGCCAGTCAGGTGTGACCATCAAGCACGTGGCCTGTGGGGACCTCTTCACAGCCTGCCTGACTGGTTAGTGGAGTCCAGACACAACCCCGTGGGGACCCTGCTATCAGAAGGCCCCCCAGAGCAACTTCCTTCTTTGCCTGTCATTTACAAACTGTTCGATTAATAATGCTTCTATCTATTAGTTATTAAGCACCAGGGGTTTACTTACACTATTTCTTTTACACTTCACAATGGGCCTGGGGTGGTAGTTACAGTATCCCATTTGACAGATCTGGAAACTAAGGCTCAGGGGCTAAGTCACTTGTCTAACGTCACACACTTGGGAAAAGAGGCCCCTGTCCTTACCGTTCATCTAGCCTTAGCCTCCAACTAACTTGTTCTTGCTTATCCAACCCAAGATTGGACTGGTCTCTTTGGAAAAACAGCCTAATCTCTCTCCCTTCCCTTTGCTCAACTGCCCCCTCCCAAGACCGAGGTATCATCATGACTTTTGGCAGTGGCAGCAATGGGTGCCTAGGCCATGGCAGCCTCAATGACATCAGCCAGGTGGGTGCTGCATGTACCTTGGGGAGGAGGAAGTGGGGGAGATGGCAAGGAGCCTGCCTTTCTGAGAGCAGATACCCAGGTTAGGGGCAGGGGATTCTTCAGCAACCACAGGTCCCTCCAGCTCCCAGGCAGCATCTGTTCTGGGCAGCATTAGGGGAAGTACAGAAAGACCAGGCTTCCCCCAGTGGTTGCAGAGGTAGTGGGGGGAGTTAAAGAAACATGCATCTCATGGAAATTTGCAGCTTTCGACTTTGCCCCTACCGGGGATGCTGTGTTCGAGTCCTTTGCCCACAGTTTCCTCTCTTCCTCTAGCCCACCATTGTGGAGGCCCTGCTGGGCTATGAGATGGTGCAGGTGGCCTGTGGGGCGTCTCATGTGCTGGCTCTGTCCACTGAGCGAGAGTTATTTGCCTGGGGCCGCGGAGATGGTGGTAAGCTCTCCACCCAGCCTCTAGCTCCATCTCACAGCTCCCCCGGCTGTGCTTGCTCCCCTTTGCACCCACCTTCCACCCCATGGCCTGTTTTCTCCTCTTCTCTCCAATTCCATTCATTTACTCACTCCGCAAACCTTTACTGCACACCCACTATGTGCCCACCCTGTGCCGGCTGCTGAGACAAGATGACCCAGATGTCAGTTCCTTCAGGTGCTTCTGAGGGAGAGTTTGTTCACCCGCAGTTCTCACTGCGGCCCTCTCTGGGTCCGGCATCGGCCTGGGCGTTGAAACCAGAGATGACTTAGATGCGGTTCCGGTCCTCTTGGAGGGCTCTGATGGGGGAAGAATGACACATCATCGTGACAGAGGACGAGAGCATCAGGGCTCTGCCCAAGGTCCAGAGGTGTGGGAACTCAAGGAATGGCGAGCGGCGCCACCTGGAGGAGCAGTGGTGGCACCCGAACAGGACCTTAAAGGAGGAGTAGGATTTTGACCACAGAGGGGCCAAGGATGGGCATTTCAGGCTGAGGGCACCACCCATGCTATTACTGCCTCCCCAGGGGTCCTCATCCTGGCATCACCAACCCTGAGGCTCAAACTAGCCCCACCTCGGCTCCCCCTTACAGGCCGGCTGGGACTAGGCACCAGGGAGTCCCACAGCTGCCCTCAGCAGGTACCTGTGCCACCAGGACAGGAGGCCCAGCGGGTTGTGTGTGGCATTGACTCCTCCATGATCCTCACTGTGCCTGGTCGTGTCCTGGCCTGTGGGAGCAACAGGTAAGCAGGTGCCCCAGGATGACTTGACTGTCCCCTTGCCACCCTTGGCTGCTAATGCTCCATCTGTCATTGCCTACCCTCCACCAGGGATTAGAACTAAGGAGGGCTGGGAGTGCTATTGGTTCAGCCTAGGGTGGGATCTGTCCCTTGGTGCATCCACTCCTTCCAGTAGGTGGAGGTAGGACAGTCTATACGGTGTCATTTGGGCATGGCTTCTGGCTCTGCCCTCAGATTCAACAAGCTGGGCCTGGACCACCTGTGCCTGGGGGAGGAGCCTAGCCCCCACCAACAGGTGGAGGAGGCTCTGAGCTTCACACCGCTAGGTTCTGCACCGCTGGACCAGGAGCCTCTGCTGAGTGTGGACCTGGGCACTGCTCACTCAGCTGCTGTGACTGGTGAGCAGGAGGACCTGGACAAGGAGGCAGGTGGGGGACTCTGCTGGCCTCTTTGGGACCTCATTTGAGGCGCCCCGTTCCTTCCTTTCCCCTCTCCTCCCTTACAGCCTCTGGTGACTGCTATACTTTCGGCAGCAATCAGCATGGGCAGTTGGGTACCAGTGCTCGCCGGGTCAGCCGGGCACCTTGTCAAGTCCAAGGTCTCCAGGGCATCAAGATAGCCATGGTGGCCTGTGGGGATGCCTTCACTGTGGCTATTGGAGCAGGTGATTAGTAGGAGCAGACAGGGGTTTGGGCAGGCCCATGGGCAGGCCCATGGGCAGTGCGAGGGGCATTGTGCTCGGGTCTGCTGAACTTGGCGGCCTCGCACTGGGACCAGTACAGCAGTCTAGGAGAACCACTGCGCACTAAGCTGTGTCCCCTGTTTCCCTCTTTGGGGTTTTCTTTGGCAGAAGGTGAAGTATATTCTTGGGGCAAAGGGGCTCGAGGTCGACTGGGAAGGAGGGATGAAGATGCTGGACTCCCCCATCCAGTGCAGCTGGAGGAGACACACCCCTACACTGTGACTTCTGTGTCCTGTTGCCATGGAAACACTCTTCTGGCTATTCGCCGTGAGTTACAAGTTTTCCCGCCTCATCCACACGGGGTTAACCCAGCTGGCTTCTGCCTACAACCCCACCCCCAGTGGTCACAGCTCAAATCACTAAAAGCATCTTTAGTCCTCAAATGAATGAAAGCAGAAGCTGTGGGGTAAAACTGTTTCCTGCCTGGGGTGGGCATTTTGGGGCCTCATTAAAGGGCTGCCTTCACTGCTTCCAGGGCCCAAATATATTTTTCTCTCCTGCCCCCAGTGCAGTTTAGTTTAAACCTCTATTTCTGGTGCGGGGCCCAGTGTGGAAGGGGGAGCCGGGGGGTGGTGGGTGATGCTTGCTGGAGGCTCTGCCCTCCGGGAGGCAGCAGAGGTCTGTTTCTCTGTTGTCCTCTGCAGCCGTCACAGATGAGCCCGTCCCCCCGTGAGGCAGCTGGATACACCTCTGCACCACCCTGCTGTTGCTTCTCGGGATGTTCTTGAAAAGCACAGGCACTTGAGGCACGACTGTCCCCACCCGTGGCCCCTGGATTGTGTCCACTGGGGTATAAGAACTAGTGAAGCTTCCAAGCTGCTTTTGGCCCTGAATGTGTAAAACTCAACCCACCCTGTCCCCTAACACTTCTGTTTTTCCTCCCCACCTCTTCTCGTAAGTCAGTGCCCCCAGGGTCCAGCGTGCCCAGAGTTGGAAACCAGACCTAACCTTTGGAAACAGGGTGGTCTTCAGAGCATTGGCAGAAAAAGGCTGGAGATGGATGTGGCTCTGCCCAGACCCTGCCCCTTCCCCTTCCCCTAGCCCTGGTATAAAATGCGTCCCTGGTGTCCTTGGGGACCACAGCTCAGTGCTTTGGAGCGGGACAGGCAGAGCCAGCCTGGACTGGCCATTCCAGCGGACTAGCCTGTGCATTGCCTGGGGCAGGGAGGTCCTAGGCAGCTTACGTCAAGTATGTGTCACCTGGCATCCTTGCTGAAGGTTGCCCCTCAACCCTCGCCATTCCTCCAAAACAGGTTGGGGGAAAGGGTGACTGGCTGGAGCAGACCAGTTTCCAGATGCCTGGGAAGTAGTGCCAATAAAAACATCAGCCGCCTGCCTAGAGTGTGGTCTCTTCAGGAGCGGGAGTGGCTGCCCAACACCCTAGAGTTGGGCTGGGTCCCCCATCTCAACTGCAGGGCCATGGTCAAGGAAAGAATGTGGGCGCAGCCTAAGGCTGGGGCCAAGTTTGCTCTGGCCCAGCGCCCAGCCCTGCCTACCCTCCCCAGCTGAGCTCCCCAGATCTGGTTGCCAGGCTTCGGCTGCCTAGCACCTGGAAGCTGGAGTCCTGGACTCCTGAACGACACGTGGCCCCCGAGAGCGAGAGTGAGCTAGCTGTACACCCGAGAGAAGTGAACCTTTGTAGTGCGGCCTGGCTGGTCCCCTGGGGTCCCCCGCCCCACTCCTTCACAGCTCTGGGAAGAAGTGGAGCCACGGTCTCCCTTCCCAGGGGGAAAGAGGAACCCCTGCTTCGGGGAGAGAGCAAGCCCAGCCAAGTGCCGACCCCGAACCGCGTCCTCGCTGGTGGGAGGGAAGCACGGCAGACACTGGCGCTAGGACCCAGCGGGCGCGGCTCCGCCCCCTCTTCCGGCCTGCGGGCGGGCGGGCAGGCTGAGCGGTCGGCCGCGGCCAACATTCGGTGCCGCCCGGAGCCGGGAGTGCGGCCCGAGCGAGGCGCGGGCTGTGGGGCCGCCGCGTGCCCGGCCCCGCTCGCCCGTGCCCGCCCGCTCGCCATGCCCGGCTTCGACTACAAGTTCCTGGAGAAGCCCAAGCGGCGACTGCTGTGCCCGCTGTGCGGGAAGCCTATGCGCGAGCCCGTGCAGGTTTCTACCTGCGGCCACCGCTTCTGCGACACCTGCCTGCAAGAGTTCCTCAGGTGCGGGCAGGGGGTAACGGGGATGGCGGGTTGGGGTGCGGGGGACACCTCATGGGGAGGGGTCCAGGCCAGAGGCACACCGGGCCTTTGTCTGCACCTGGCCCGTGACCTCAGGGGCTCCCACCGTGACATCACAGGGCGGGGATGACGTCAGATCCCAAAGGAAAATCCCAAACACTACTAATCCGTAGGGTTCCGGGTGCCATCGGCTCCCGCGCCCGGTCCGAAGAATTCAATGCCTCTCTGCGGATTGGTGGTGGGAAAAAACGCCCTTCCTGACCGGTAGCCGGCCCTTCCCCCTCACCTGGGAGCCACAGCGGCCTCGTCCTTGAACTTTGAATCCTTCTGGGAAGAGGAGGACAAAACCCTCCCTCCAGCATTGCACCTTAAACCTTCGGAGTTTTCACCCATTTAACTAATCTCTTTCGATTCTTGGAACGTTACTAGAATGGCAGCTATTGTTCTCCCATTTCACAGAAAGATTCAAAGGAAGGTCTGACTTGGCTATGGTCACACAGTTTCTTAAAGGCTTATCTGGGATTAAAGTCCCGGCTCTGTGTGGTCACACAATAGAGGGAGGATTGGGATGTCTATCTCCCCTGAAGAGGAAGCTTTTGGGTGTCCCTTTTGACCCCCTGGGGGTCTTGAGTGCCTTGGGTGGTCTATAGATGTTAGGGACCCAGGTACCCAATGGGGCTCTTGGCATCTGTTGGGCGCTGGGTGCCCAGTGGTCTTGAATTTCCTGGCCACGCTCGTAGCTGCTCAGGCCAGGTGTGGGGAGGTTGTGTCCCAAAATCACCAGGGAAGCCTGGGCCAGCCACTGCCATGTGTCAGGAGGCTGTTTGCCGAAGGGTGTGGGCCAGGAGAGCATCTAAGGGGCTCCTGCCTTTAGTGCACCCTCCCTTCCTCCCTCCCTCCTTCCTTCCCTCTCGCTGTCCTCTGCAGTTCCTTCGCTGGCGGAAATCTCAGCAGGCCCTTTGTTTTCTGTTCCCCGAAGCCTGGGCCGGCTCCTGCCCTCACATATGCTCCTGCACACGCCACTGTGCTGCCCCCTCCTCCTTTTCCCTCACCCTCCTCCCTCCCTCCTGTGTACACACATACTCCCCTACCACACACAGCCCCATTGTCTTCTCCAGCGCCCTTCCCCAGCCCTCTGGTTTCCAGATGAGGCCAGCTGAGCACCCCCCCC
>PVIA01005923.1:0-106549 GCA_004024845.1 Tonatia bakeri
AAAAAAAAAAAAAAAAAAAAAGGATTGCCCACTTTGGTTAGTGGACTTTGTAAATTGCTGCATGTCTCTGTTTTGCATCCCTCAGGGGCCACCTGATGTCCTCGTCCGTCGAGTTCTTACAGAGCCACCTCAGACCTTTCACACTGGAGAACTCTCCGTGATGAGTTAACCCTGGTCGTGGAGTTTTAATGGTGCACATGTTTTTAGTTCTCATCTCAATGTGTTCATTAATGAGAGAGACTGAGAGAGAGAAACACCAATGTGAGAGAGGAACACGGGCTGGCCGCCACCAGTGCGCGCCGTGGCCTGCGATGGAGCCCGCCGCCTCTTGGTGCGCAGGGGCGGCACTCCAGCCTGTGGAGCCACCTGGCCAGGGCTCGGTGGCCTGTTTCGGTCTTGATGAAGTTCAGGCCATTGGTCTTTTCACTTATGGTCAGCGGGCTCTTCGCTCTGAGGAGTCCTCTCCAGTCCAGGGCTGCACACTCACTTTCCTGTGTTTTCTCCTGAAAGCTCCTGTTTCCATGCTTTACAAGCAGTTTCATGGTCTGTCTCATGTTTGTTTCATCTAAGGCTGGGGTCACGGTTCACTCTTTCAATCTCCACTTTGATCAGGTCTTAGCTCTTTTTTGGAAGAGTTCCTCTTCTCCCTTTGAGCGTCTTTGTCACTGTTGCCAAGTAAGCACGATGGTGAGCCCTGTCGCTGGGCTGTGTCCCGGCCCCTGACACATGCCTGGCCTCACGTTGCAGTTCTTCGGGAAGTCTGGAGTCTGGCATTTCACGCCTTCTACATTCGTTGTGTCAAGATCCTTGAGCCAGTAAAGGTTCTCTTGCTTTTCTATACTGCGTGTCTTAGAGCTAGATCGTCAGTATCTGAAAAGAGCTGTGGTGATATTTTTGACTTATGCACTGAATTTATAGGTCAGTTTGGAGATGGTCGACGGCTTAGCAGCACTGACCCTTCCGGTCGTGGTGCATATCTGTTCCACTTTTGCAGCAGCGTTTTGTAGCATTAGGGATAAGTGGTTCTCTCTTCACCCAGAGGCACCGAGGAGCTCGTTCAACTCAGCACTCAGTGAAGGAGCCGGTGAGGCCTGACTGCTGGCATAGGGGATCATGGTGTCAGCGCCACGTGTCCACGGTCAGGTGCCATGCTGGGCAGGCCACCTCCCAGAGGGCGGGGTTTCGTTGTCGTGGACACGGGTTGTCTGTGTGACCCCTGGCTCTCTTCTGCGTGCCAGCACCTCATGGACCAGGCAAGAGAGGAGCAGTCAGTTTCCTGGATGGGCAGGCCAGACAGGACGCCAGGGCATCTTCTCTCAGCTCGTTTGCATTTTCCCCTCGCCCGCTTTTCGTGGGCATGAAGCCCCCAGGGAAGACTGCTCTCCCCGCGGAGTGAGGCCGGTCTCGGCAGGCCCGCCCCATTACTGGCGCCGGCGCACTGAGAGTAGTTGTCATACGGGCACTCGCTTCGGCTTTGCAGAGCCAGTGCCTTTTCTGAAGGCTGCCCCTCCCCGCCCCGCAGGGTCGCGTCCTGGGGCTGCGCCCAAGGCCAGGTGCTCGGGTAGCTGGCACATTCTTTCCACAGGAGCTCTGAGACTGCCCTGCTCTGGGCTCGAGTGTGCCCTCTGCAGGGTCCAAGCAGTGCTGGGGTGTGGCTGGGCTGGGCCAGCCGCGTGCCTCTGCCCCAGGGCTGTGGGGAAGCAGTGACGGTGGCGGGCAGCCCAAACGCCTCGTTCTCGTTGTGTTTGTGAGCTTCTGTGGCCCTGCCCCACTTGCTGCTGGGCCCCGCTTCGGCCCTGGTACCAGCGGCTGGTTGCTCTGTGTCCTTGTGACCTGATGCAGTGGGGACCCTGTCACCTGTGCTGTGGTCGTGGGGTGGCAGCCTGGCCTGCGGGGAGTGCAGGGCCTGTCCTCCCAGCCTCTGTGCCGTCTGCCTGCCAGGTGTATCCATCCTCAGGCACAGCTGCCCTCTGGAAGGATCCGTTCCTCTCGGCACGTGGAGCTGGTGGCTGTGGAGCTTTGTTCCGCACTCTGTGGCACAAGTATACTTGTCATAGAGTGTGTGATGCAAACAGGTGACTAAGATGAGGGGACAGTTTCCCACAGTCCCCACCGAGAGGCAACCGCTCCTGAGAAACTCCTTTTTCTCGATTTTCAGCGTCGCTCTGTGGGCTAAAAAACTGGTTCTGCAGGTGTGGGCCTGTGGCCTTCCACTCCATGCCATGAATCTTGGTGCACGTCCCTGGAAGCACTGGCACGGCACCCTTCGTCCTGGCCGCCGGGGGCTGTGCTGGCCATCCTGGCCAGCCCCTGCCACTGGGATGTGCTGTTGCATCTAGTCCTCCCTCGGAGAACAGCACAAGGGCGAGCACCGAGCACACTCTCCTTTGGAAACGACGCAGTGTGAGAGCAAGTCAGCAACATGACCCTGTCTCACCCTGTTTAAGTCCTTCCGTAGCTTGATACCCCTCGTAGGGTGAGCCCAAAGTCTCTGTGCGCCGTGGCCCTGGGGCTGTGCAGACCGGCCCCTGCTCGTGGTCTCTCTTCGCTCTGGAATCGTGCTCCGTCTGGACGGCCCCAGAGCTCCCCAGTGTGTCTGTGCCCAGGACTCCTCCCTCCACACTCTGCCTGGAAGCTTCCCTCCCTTGGCTTCTCCCACAGGGTTCCCCTCCCTCTAGGGAACAGCGTCCTGCGTTGGGATGAGGGTGTCTGCTCCACGAGTCACTCCTCTCGCGACAGGTAGAGGACCCTGGGTCTGAAGGGGCCCTGCCCTGCTCTCCCACGGGTCCGCTGCATTTCCCTGGGGTCCTGTGCAGGGCCGAGAGCATGTTGTGGGAGGGCTGCCTTCCTGGAGTGTCTGTGCCCAGACAGGCTGCTGTTTCCCCGTCCCCTGCCAGAGGGGTGCCGAACCCACCGCCGTGGGTGCTGCAGTCCACTGCCTCTGGTGGGGGGGCAGGGCGTGGCGCAGGGGGCTGCGCACAGTTTGTCAGCGGAGGGCTTTTCTGACTCCGGGACATGGAGAGTCCTGGCCAAGAGCAGAGCTGCGGGAGGTACCTCTGAAGTCTCCGTGTGGAGTTGGGGAGTGAGCCTCGGTCGCCCCTCCTTTCACAAGCCCACGGGGGCTCGTCCGTGCCCCCACCTCCTGGAGGCCAACCGCTGTGCTCACGTGCACCCAGGCCCTCCACTCATGGCTCCGGTTCGAAGCTCCTGGCCCAAGTCCTGTTTGGGCCAGCTGTCCGCCCCTCGGCCCATTGGAAGCGTTGAAAAGATTGGCTCTTCCACAGAGCGAGGGGGCAGGGTAGGAGAATGGTGGCGTTTGTTGGAAAGGTTCTGAGAGCTTTTTTTAGCTCACACGGTTCAAAGAGCGCCTCTTGTTAATCAGAAGAATATTCTAGCATCCCGGAGGTGGTCACACAGCCTAATTGGAACCCAGGCTGCTTTGAAGTCCTTATAATCCTGCCTGAGCTGGTAGGAAGAATTTGAAGGCAGCAAGTGTAGATGTGAAGTCTCTTCACTCTATTTACATGTGTCTGGGGACCTGTGTAATCTGTTTCCCTGAAACGGTTAAGCCGGGTTGCTGGCTGGTGGACAGCCGGATGAGAGCTGGCCTTCGTTAGGCGGGTGGATGCCCGTCCCGGGCAGAGAGCCACAGGCCAGGTGTGCGGTAGGGCTGCAGCCGCTCTGGGGCCCCTGGACGGGTGCGGGTCCCATGTGTGAGACAGAGCTTTGGCTGCGCTGACCTTGCACACCAGCAGCCCTAACCAAGGCCGGCGCAGCCGGACCACGGGGCCTCCTCTCCTGCAGAGGAGTGCGGGCTTCTCCAGCCACTGGCCGCAGACTCGCCTTCCTGGTGGACTGTGGGCGTGCCGGCCCCAGCCTGACCGAGGAGGGCTTCCAGCCACAGGCCTGGGGCCCAGCCAGTCTCCTCAGAGACCTGGCTCCTCGCCCTTTGGGCCCCCGGCCCCCACCCTCCACTCCCTGCGGCCTCACCCCCCGCAGTCCTGCAGAGCCTGGGAGAGGGGCTGCAGCACGGCTGGTGCTTGGGTCGCAGGCTGCTCCTGGCCATGAAAGTTTGAAATGTGGTGTGCGCAGGGAAGGGTGGATGCAGCCCCCGTGCCTCCTGTCCCATCTGCACGCCGAGGGGGACAGCTCCTGCGAAAGCCGTGGGTCTCCCCCAGCCTCCTGCCTCCTTAAACAGATGCCAGGCACCCCCCCAAGTTCATCGTGTGGGTTCATGGCCGCGCCGAGGCGCTCTCTCAGCCCCGCTCCCGGGAGGCACTGCCATCTACCTGCAATGGGCCATTCCTGCCAGTTTTGTTTCTCACTGTAATTACATAACTTAATTAAATATCATGGAGGCTGATGGAAAATAAATGTGGGAAGAAAGCAGTGTTTCTGTGAGAACAAAGTTCAGTGCTTTGGAAAGTCTCAGAGGAAAATTGCCAGAAGAGTGCTGTTGAATAAAGCAGTTGACTGTAAAAGATTAAGGAAGTCATAACATTTGAAAGAGACAGTTAAAATTGTGGATTATGTTTTGTGGTTTATGCAAAAAGTATAAGATGAAACTCAAATTAGTGGACTCAGAAGTTTGCAGCTTGGGGAATGGTTGTGTATTTGTAATATTTTAAGTTCACACGTTTGATGTGTAAAGAGTTTGTTCCGTGCTCCTGCTGACTCTGGAGGTCAGTTATTACCAGTGTTGACTATTTCCCACAGGAAGCCTTTTACTGGTGCACTTTTGCCCCACTTATAAGACACGTTGCTCTTACCGTGACACATGGCTAGCCATCGTTCAGGGCCGACACAGGACCGTGTGGTTGGGAAATTGCACGGACTCATGGTGGGGACTGTCGTCTTCTCGGAGACTTCTCTGTGCTGTTGGGCTTCGGGGAAACCACCTCCTGACCAGGCACCACATTTCCTCGACATGAGCACTGGAGCCCTTTCTCAAGGCATGGTGCCGGGTGCTTCCAGTCCACCAGGGGCCCCGATTTTGTCTCATTTCTTTCGGACATTTCTGTGTCCATGCAAACCGGTGCCGTCTGCTCACTTCCTTCCCCGTCTTTATGGAGGCAGTGGCGCAGCGCACTTACCTAAGCAGGCCGCGTCCCCTTTGTCTTAAACAGATGCTGTTGCACGCATGAGCACCACCTGCTTCACTGGCACGGCTGTGTGTGTGACCCCGCAGGGTGACGTCCAGCTTTGGTGCTGTTTGGTTGGGCAGCTCTCGCCCTGGAAAGGTGTCAGTTCTTTGTTCATTCAGCTGATGTTTACTGAAAGCTTCCTGGTGTGCCGGGTGTTGTCCAGGCACAGGACCAGGGGGAAAGTGGGGCAGAGTCGACAGTTCCTTGCTTTTATGGAGCATGCGTTCTGGTTGAGGCAGAAAGACCACAAACATTAGTGCACGAAGGGGTAGCGCCAACAGCATCTGGGATGCGGTATCGCCTGTGAAGGGAAACGGTGCAGGGCAGAGCAGTGTGGGAGAGCAGACAAGGTGTGGGTAAGGGAGGGAGGCCTGCAGTGTGGAGCTGGGGTCCACCCTGGGGAGCCCTCGAGCAGCTCTGGGGCAGAGGCCTGGGGGAGCAGACGCCTGGGGGAGCAGATAGGGAGCCGGTCCCGGGGCTGCCTGGGTGAGGCTTCCAGGAGAGGCAGCCAGAGGCCCAAGCTGGCCTAAGTCCACGGTCAGTGTCGGCGAGGCTGCACGGCTCCTCCTTGGCCTCGGGATGGGGTGCACGGAAGAGTGTTGCCCAGGGAGGCATGAGCCCTGACTTGCACTGTGGGGTGACCGCCGTGGTGGTCGTGTCGGGAGCAGACTTCTGAGGGGCAAGCACCACATAAGGGGACTGGTCATGCAGCCCTTGCTCTGGTCCGGGGAAGGAGGGCGGCCTGGCCCCTAGTGTCTTGGTGCTTCTCAAGGGGACAGGTGGCGGGGGTCTGGTTTGAGGACAGCTCTGACAGGGCTGCCGATGGACGGAAGTGGTTGTGCAGAGAGCCCTGGTGTGTCTGCTTTCACTTGGCCTGGAGCTAGCAGGGTATCCGCTGCATCTCTGTCCCCAAGACAGAGAAACCGGCGGTGCAGGGTTTGGGGAGGGGGATGGGCAGGAGCCTGGCCTGGGACATGGAGTTCTGGGCTCTGCTTGGGGCAGGGAGAGGTGGCTTGGCAGGCGAAGGGCTCCTGGCTCCAGAGTCTGCAGTCCCAAGCACACGCAGCCCGAGTCTGGGGCTGGGGCCTCGAGGCTGAAGCAACCCAGGGAGGAGCTGGGTCTGTACTGGTGCGGGGGCCCACCCCCAGGATGCAGAGGCCAGCGCAGGGCTGAGGGGGAGGGGCCATGCATGGGGGTGGACTGGTGGGGGCCCTGGGAGGAGCTGTCACTCCAAGGCACTGCGAGGTGGCCCTCTGTCCCTGTGGGGTGCAGAGTTCCAACCGTGAGGTATTTGGTTGCTACTCAGTTCTGGCGGTTGCTGTTCCCTTCATCTTAGAAACTGCGTGCTGGGTCTCCTCTTTCAGACCTGTCCACACAGGTGCTCTGGGCTTCAGCCGGAACCCCTGCCCTCTGCCGTTAGTTGCCTCAAAGTAGCTGCTGCTGGGGCTGGAACTGCCTCCCCTGGGAGTAGTCTCCTGGGCCGACCTCCCCGCCCCGCCCTGCCCTGCCCCCGCTCTCGCTGGTCTGCCTGCAGCTGAGGTTGAGTCAGGATCCGCCTGCTGATGGAACAAAGAAACTCCCCTTTTGGGCCCCACCAGCTAGAGTTAAAGGGTTCACAGCTGCAGCCAGACCATGGTGCAGCAGGTGCCACAGCTTGAGCTACGGCTGGAACTGCCACTCCCCTGCCATCCCCGGGCTGGAGGGTCCTGGGGCCCTCTGAGTCCTTCGTGCGGTGCGGCAGCCGAGTTCCGGGAGGGGTGGTCCTCCTGTGGAGCTTCTGCGCTGTTGCAGGGCTGGAAGCGCACTCACCCTATCCTGCCCACTGCAAGTGGGTCGCCGACCCCAGGAGTGCCTCTGCCAACACCTTGAGTGGCTCTGACTCCAGCAGGTCGGGAGGGCTCTGGAAAATAAACCCTCTTCCTGCAGGTCGGAGGTGCTTTGGCCTTTGGTTGTTGATTTCACAGGAGGCGAAGGCTGCACTTGTTTAATAATCCTTTATGCCCCGGCTGGTGTGGCTCTGTAGACTGAGCACCAGCTTGTGAACCAAAGGGTCGCTGGTTCAATTCCCAGTCAGGGCATGTGCCTGTGTGGTCGGCCAGGTCCCCAGTAGGGGGCACATAAGAGGTAATTGCACATTGATGTTTCCCTTTCTCTCTCCTCTTTCCTCTCTCTAAAAATAAATAAAATATTAAAAAATAATCCTTCGTGATTCCACGTTCACACCTGGGGCTCCCAGCAGGTGTGAGCAGTGTCGCCATGACTCCCTCCTGACAAGGACAGAGTCCTGAGTCCCAGGGCGCCCTGGCCTGTTCCCTGCTTTTCCTGAGCAGTGAGCATGAGCTGAGATGGCTGACCCCAAATACCTCTGAAGTCACAGAACACTGCTCCTGAGGGTACCTCTTGTTTTCCTGGGGCTGGTTCTGTGGCCGAGGGCTTCGAAGGCGAGGGGGAACGGAAGCCGAGGTGCCTGGGGTTGCTCCTCTGAACCAGGGGCATGGCGCACGATCTTCTGCTCTTCACACAGCACTTCGTAGTGGCTGCATAGGGGCCCCGTTTTCACTGTGAAATGAAACCAGGCTTACAAAAGTCATTTACCCAGTGTGACGCGGGAAGCGACAGGCTGTGCTTTGAGGTGGGGCTGGGGGAGCTCTGGGCAGGCGCACGACCAGGCACTGCCCCCTGCCCCGTGCTAAGTGTATGCTCTTGGCCCGCAGGACCCCGGAAGACCTCTCCCGGTTTATCGTGGAGCTGCAGCAGCGGGAGCTGGCCCTTAAGGACAGGAACAGCTCCATTGCCAGCAGGTAGGCCCCGCGTCTGGCTGGGGAGAGGCCCGACTCTGGGACAGCTGTGCTGCGTGCTTTGCTGTCCCACTGGCCTTGGCCCAGGTGAGCCCCCGTGTCTGCCCCGGGGCCGTGAGATTCCGTGCAGGAGGCATGTTGTGCCAGGCAGCACCGTGTTTCTGGGAGCAGGCTTCTGGGACCCGAAGCAGGAGCACCTCATCTTTGTGGTGACAGGGGCTCCAAGGGACCCCCATGGTGTGTGGGACGGTGGGCCTAGGCTCCAGCATCTGTGAGCGAGTGGCCTCGTGCACTCAGGGAGGTCCACTGAGCCTCACGGGGCCTCTAGGACTTGGCCTGTGCTGCGGCAGCCGCAGCTATAGCATGCGGAGTGGGCTTCCTTCCAGAGCCGCTGGTCCGGAGGTGGGGGTCATGTGACCTCTTCTGGGGCCTGGGTTGGCACTCTCCTCCCGACACCTGGCGCACGTGTGTTTGCAGCACCGCATCCGCCTCAGTGCCACCGGTGCCTGCCGGTCGGCCCCGTCCTCACACTTGCTCCTTGGCGTCGTCCCCCTGACCTGCAGTCATCCCTGACCACTCACCCAGCCCTGCCTTCATCCCCATAGCCAGCCTCTTCTCAGCACTGCCCACCCATCCCCGACAGGCACAGGACAGGTCCTCCTGAAACCTGTGTCAGGCCACGTCACTCAGCAGTGTTCCATCTCGGTCTCCTTCAGCTGGGACTCCTCACGCCAGTCAGGCAGGACAGGGTCGGGCACCTGTCAGCAGTGACGGGAGGGTGGACTGACGCTTCTGTCCCTTTCCCTTCCAGCATGCTGCTCACCCGTCAGCTCCGCACCCCCCCCCCCGGCGGTGTCCTGTCTGCCCAGGCATGGCCCCAGTGGGGGTGGAGGAGTCAGTGCCTCCGGTTGCCTGCCAGCTGGCAGGGTGCCTTGCCCCCAGCCCTGGCCCCTGTCACCCTGTCCTCTCCTCGGCTGGGAACTATGGCAGGTCAGCAGCTCAGAGCTGAGTGTGCAGCACCTGCTAGACCGAGCACGTGGCTGTTTTGCTTTAGACCTGAGTGGTGCGGTACCTCATTCCTCAGCACATGGCACCTGGGAAGGCTGCTCTCCAGGCTGGCGGCGGGCAGGGTCCCCGTGGCACCCTTCTGGACCGGCGGGCAGTGTCTGCGAGGCCCCTGTCCTCAGCAGCATGTGCTCTCTTCCCGAGGCTCCTCAAACCCAGGTGCAGCACTGCTGTGCGCTGGGCAGGGCCTGGCCGGGGGGCAGGGAGGGGGATTGGGGCGTGCGCATGTGCACACACACACGTGTTCTCACTCAGGTGGGAGCATGAAAAAGCGTGAGGGTGTGTGTTCAGTAGGAGAGATGTTTGCTCTGTGGCTACAGAGTCGGCTAGTGGGCAGTGCGTAGGAGAAGGGCCTTTTTGATTCGACGGGTCAGAGGAGAGAAGCACACCGGAAACCAAAGCGGACGGTGCACGCCTGGCGGCCCAGGGGCGGGGCACCTGCTGTGTGGCGTCTTGTGCCTGCGTGTGGGTGGGCGCCCTGGGTGATCCTCTCAGCCCTGCAGGGTGCTGCTGCTCCCGCCTCTGACTTCAGGGACTGTGGTGGGCATGTGCGTGCGTCTGCCAGGGTGCAGGGGCCCTCGCCGTCCGGGGCACATTGACGACCAGGACGCCGGCCTCTGTCTCAGGTTGGCTCCCTGCAGGGGCTCAGGCTCCTTTTCTCCACATGTGAGGTTGCAAGCGGCTGCCCCCTGGGCTGGTGGAAATCTCGCAGCACCTAGCGCAGCACCCAGCCCCGCAGTTGGGCTCTCCCCAGGTCTGTTCTGCCCCTGCGTGGGTCTCCTGTGGGCTCGCCTCACACATGCATGCCGGCACAGGCTCCTCGGGAAGTCGGGAGTGTCTCCCTCCCTCTTTGGGGACACGGGAGGACCTGCGGCGTGGCTCCGGCTTCCTGGGCACCTGCTCAGGGCTCCCCTCCACTCTGGTGCCCAAATCTCCTTCCTTCTTGCTTGGCCATTGGGCTGGAAAAGAGAGCCCTGCAGCCCCCGACTGCTGTGGCTGAATGGAGGGGCCCCAGCCTTGTCAGGCTGTCTGGCTGCCCTGCCTGCAGTGCCGCGTTTTGCCGTGAGGTGGCGCTGCAGCACTTGAAGCCACGTCTTCTGCGTAGCCCTCAGCATCTACCCCTGGGCCTCCCCGGGAAGCAGTTACTAAACGCAGACATTTGGGGGACAGTCAGAGAGAGGGCGAGGAGGGTGGCTCGAGGACAGGAACTGAAGGAGCTTTCCAGAGGCTTCCCTGGAGATGGCCCTTCTCTTCTCCCCTTCCCTCCTCTCCCGCCCTCTCCCCTCACCATAGGCATGGTCCCTGGCTCCCCCAGAAACCCTTCCGCAGGCCCCACATGGCACCTCTTAGGGTGGGCTAGACCGTCCACAGTGCATGGCCCTGGGCCTGTTTGAGTTGCTGTCATTTTCCAGACTGTCTGGCTTCTGTCCCTGAGACGAAGCCCCTGTCACCCCTAAGAGAGAATCCAGGCCCTCCTGGGGCCCTGCGGGGAAGTCTGGCTCAGGGTCAGCACCTGGCGTGCCTGTGAGGCTGTGGGTGGGGTGGTGTTCAATGGGCAGCTGGGCCTGGGGGCTGGCCCCCGTCTGGGCGCACTGTGAAGGCAGCGGCAGAGGGCTCTGCCCTTCTCCCGGGCTCGTGCAGAGCTGGAATCGGGACGTGATGGATGGACATTCTGGCTGCCAGCACTTGGGGTTAATTTCCCGAAGGCATTGTCAGAGCATGGCTCCCGCATTGGGATGGGCACTTGGTCGGCTCCTCTCCGCCAGGTGGTGTCCCAAGATGGCCACTTAGTGCAGCACTCGTCCACGGCCTAGATGCAGAGAGCCTCCTGCTGGTCCTCAGATGTGAGCTGTGGCTCTGTGTGTCTGGCACAGGGGCTGAGGGGCTGCATTTCCAGCAGGCTCCAAGGTGACACTGCTGGTCCGGACCATAGTGGGAGCAGCCTCGGGTTCCCGAGGGGAGGGTTGCAGGGCTCTCTGAGAAGCTTGGCCTCGCTGTGTCAGGGTCGTCGGCCGAGCGCTTCGCAAGCCCTCACTCTGGTGCATGCGCTTCCGGGCACTGCTCCCTTGGGGTGGCCTGTGTGGCCCGGCACAGGCCCTGCCTGCTGCCAGCTGAGGCCTTGGACTGACCTCTGGTCCTTTCACTGAACGTGCAGACCAGGAGGTTCCGAACCTCTGCACGGGACTGTGGCTGAGCCCCTGTGCCTGCGCTTGATACTGTGGAGCCTGCTGACCCACGGTGTCACCTGGGGCCTGGGGACACCCCCCCCTCCCGCTCTCCTGACCCTGCCCAGGGTGAGGCGGGACTAAGCCCTCCCTCCTGTGCCCCTTCACCACATTGCCTGGGGTGGGCGAGTGGCCCGAATTGGAGGTGGCACTGGCAGGGACACTAGATTTGGTCCCTGTGGCTCTGGAGGTGGCGGCAGGCGGGGCCAGCCTCCCCAGGGCTAGGGAAGGCTGTGGCCGAGGTCGGGCCAGCTCCACTCGACCGACCACAGCACCCGGCTCCTCCACCTGCCAGCATAGCCAGATCCCGGTTCTCTCCCCAGCAAGACAAGCCACTGTCAATGCTGCACACCCAGACTGTTTCCTGCGTGTTTTGCATTTCCATATTTAAAATGGTATTTGCATATTCATAGGTCTTTTAAATAAGTTTTTATTGTTAAGGGATGTGGAAGTGGATAAAATGTGAAACTTCCCCTTGTATTCAAGCACTGGAAAAAATTCATCCTCAAAATGAAATCAATTTCTAAGCAGCCAGCTCTGTAGCGGTTGCTATAGGAAAATCAGTCCGGAAGTCAGCATGTTCCAGGTTCATGTAGCCGTCCCCTTGTTCCCTCAGTGTGTGTGCCCTGCGTGGGGGGCCCGTCTGCACCTGGCCCGGAGGCCTGTCACTCCTCTGGGCATCTCCTGGCTGGGACCCTGACATCTACCATGTCCCAGGGACTATGTCCCCATCCCTCTCTTGGCGGCGGATGTGAGGCGGACAAGACTCTGTTTTTGGAGGTGGCTGGGCTTTTACCCAGGTCTGCTGGGCGGCCTCTTGTGGGTGAGTCCAGACTGTCTCCAGGAGCTGGCTGGACTCTCTTCTCTCCCTTCTCTTTGTCCTCTGCATCAGAAGGGCTGGTCACTAGGCTGCCTCCCTTGCTGCGGCCCTGTGTGTGCGGCAGCTCGGAGCAGGGAGGGAACCCAGCTCTGGCCTGATAGCGTTTTGGGGGTCGGGTGTGGGTGTGGTCCTGAGCCGTGCATAGCCTGCCCTCAGTCTTGGCACACTCGACCAGGGAGCCTGACCACATGCTCTCACCGCGTGGGTGGAGCAGCTTTCCCGGGCCAGGCCTCCGTGGACGCCTTCCGCACGGACAAGGTTCGGACACACCCAGGAGCCAAAAGATTCAGAGACCGGCTGAAGGGTTCCTCATGCCGCCCTTTGTGCAGCAGTGGACACTCAGGTGTCACTCACTTCTGCTTGTGTCCACATGTTAAAGGGCATCTCGAGTCTAATGCCAGTGTGGCTGTGAGTAGGAAGAGTCGGGCCCTTCTGCTGATGATGACCAAGCACCCTGGCAGCTTCACGTGGACTGCGGGAGCCCTGGGCCAGAGGCCTTCCTGCTCGTCTGGGAGGCCAGCACTGCTGGGGGTGGGGGTGGGGTGTGTGAGCCCGGGAAAGTGCACACATGGATTCCTGACGTTCGAGTGCGGGGTGCAGCTCTCGAGTCGTGAGCCGGTCTCAGGACACCGTCCTGTCTCATTGGTCAGATAAGACCCGAGTGGGTCTCCCTCCCTAGGTGGCTTCAGCCCCACATCCCAGCAGCTGTGAGGGATGTGGGACAGTCACAAGGTGGCAGAGCCCCTTCTCTCTGAAGACACAGCCTAGAGGCCTCAGTGTGTGTGGAGTACCTTTAGTTTAGGTCGGCTTGTGTGAGGACAGGGCCTCTGGGAGCCAACTTTGGGCTGCAGGGCTGGTCCTGCCTCTGAGGGCCTCTAGATCCCACCGCAAACTGGACAGGACAGGTGGGGACAAAGAAACGTGCATGCATCCAGCACCTGTGGTACCCGGCACCCGACATGCCCTCTTTTCCACCCCTTGCGCTGGTCCTGTGTGAGAGACGCCCGCTCCTCATGCTGTAGCAGGGTCCCCCGGGCCACGTGGGTCCTTCCTGTCGGCGTCTACCTCCACGACCCATGCCCCCCACCTGCCGGCGTTGCCGTGCTGCTGTCTTACACCAGGTATCCAGGGGGCAGGTGCTCCTTAGGGTCCAGCTACCCATCTTCTGACCTCTTCTAACTCCGAGGCAGAGAAACCCAGCTCAGCTGACTCCGTCAGAGGAACGGCATGGACTTGCTAGACTGGGCAGGTTTGGCAGGTGGTTGGCTGGCACCGAATGCCTGTCAGTCCTGCACAGTCCCGGTGAAGCAGACATTCTGGAGGGGGGGGTGTCTGGTCCCCGCCTGCCCAGGAGGAGTGTTCCTTCTGCCCGGGAGGCTGGAGCCACAGGGCCTCGTCGCAGAGCTGGAGGTCACTCTCGTGGGGCTGGGCTCCGCTGTGCTTTCCGGACGCCAGCGCTTTGCAGGTTCCCATCAACTGCTGAAGGATTTTGAGGAGGAAGACATGCTAAAAATGCAGGTTCCTGGGACTTCTCTCCAGAGACGCGGATTCGGGGCCCTGTTGAACACGCGGTTCCTCTTTCTCAGCACAGCGTGTCTGCACGAGCACACACACTGCAATGGGCGGGGCTGCAGCACAGGGAGGCTATGACAGCTCACACGTGCCCAGCATCCTGGGGCCTCCACACTGATGCTTACTGAGAACAGGGAGCTTGCGTCTGTGGAGTCACATCAGTCAACGTTCACTGTTTCTGAGGATCAGAACAAAAACTTAAAAAATTATTTACAGTTGTTTTTATAATTTCATTAAAAAGAACTCATTACTTCTTAATATAAATATATTTATGAAAAGTATATTTCCTACCCTGGCCAGGTGGCTTAGTTGATTGGAACATCATCCCGCACACCAAAAACGTTGCAGGTTCGATCCCTGGTCAGGGCACAGGCCTGGGTTGCGTGTTTGATCCCCAGTCTGGGCACGTGCAGGAGGCAACTGATCGATGTTTCTCATTCACATCGGTGTTTCTCTCTCTCAAATAACTGAACATTTTTGGTTAAGAATTAAGAAGATATAATGGAAAGAATTACACCATTTCACATTTTCCCAGATCTCCCCAAGTCCGTTTAGTAGAAGATAGCTGACTCTCACATCTGCATTCGGTCTCGTGATGCGCTGTTTTGGTTGAAGATGGTCTGGCCTCACACAGATCTGCAGTCGGAGAAGGAGGCCCCCTTGGCCCTCCGCAACCTATAGCACCAGGTCGCTCCTCGCAGCACTGCTGGTGCTCAGAACGCTGCTTTGTGCGCATGGAGGGCTGGAGGGACGTGTTCTGACTAGTCTGGGACGCCACCTGTCACTGGCCTTGCCCTTCTGCGTGGTGTCTCTGAACTCCTGATTTGCAGCTAGAGGGCCCTGGGTAACATGTCTCCATTTGAAATTCGAGGACACCAGTCTCTGAACACCTGGGGAGACCTCCCGAGGTTTGGTTTTCCATGGGAAGGCGTCATTCACATCTCAGGAAGGGGGCCAGTGAGCTGTGTGTGGGGGGAGGGCGAGCGTGGATGTCTGCATCTCTGCCAGCGGGACCACTGTTCCTCGCAGGGGTCTTGCTCTGGAAGACCGGCATGGGAGACTGATGGGGCTCTGGGGAGGCTGAGACTCGGGCAGCCCTGCAGTGTTTTCTGGGGTGCAGGGGGCTGCCCTGTGCTCTGAGTGGGTGAGACCTCCGGGGCCCCAGGAGAGTTACTGATGAGAGAAGACGGCGCCACCCCAGAGGCCGTTATGGCTGCTGGGTGCACTCGGGCGGGCTCCGGGGCCTCTGCCGCCGTCTGAGCGATAGGTTCTCCTCGTTGCGGCGTAGAAGCGGGTGTCTTGTCGCACATTCCTGCCTTCCTTCCAGCTAAGGAGCCTGCTGTTCTGCCAAGGTCAGAGAAGGGTTCCCAGTTCCACGTTGTCCTGGCTGCAGGACGACAGGGAAAGGAGGTAAAGCCTGTGCAGTGGGAAGGAAGGAAGGAAGATCATTTGTAGATGACGCAAGTGCCTGCACAGAAAACCCCAGAGAATTCGCCGAAACACCCAGAGCTAACAGGTGGTTATGGCAAGGTTGTGGGGTCCAGGGTTGACACGGCCGAGTCCGTCGGTTCCCTGTGCATCAGCAGCGAGCAGCTGGGACTTGGAATCACGAACACAGTGTCGTTTGCACAGTGCCGACTGTCCCCAGAGTCTCCCCAAACAGATGAAAAAATATGTTCAAGTATAAAAGTAACAAAGTATGTTCAAGATTCGTAGGAGGAAATGACAAAACTCAGGGAAAGGAATCCAAGAAGCTGTAAGCAAACGCGGCGATACTCCATGTTCATGGACGGGAGACTCAGCCTTGTCAGCCTGCCCGTGCTCCCCAACTTGAGGCGCAGGGGCAGTGCGGTCCCAGCCAGGCCCCAGCGAGTGTCTGTGGCGGTGGCAGACTGCTCCCAAGTCTGCATGGTAAGAGCGAGCTGAGCCACAGGGCTGTCGGTGCCTGGCTCCCAGACACGCTCCCCAAGCTGCGAGGCTGCCGTGAGCGGGACAGCGCAGTGTCAGTGAAGAGCAGACAGACAGATCTGTGGGGCAGAACCGAGAGCCCAGAGAGACACCCCACAAGCGCAACCTGTGACCTCTGACAGAGCCCCAACGGTGGCACCACGACCGACCGCAGTCTGCCAGCGAAGGGTGCTGGGACAACTGGACATCCACGTGCTGAGCAAACTAAACAAGCCTGGAGCGTGTTTTCCGCAGGATCCACGGAAGTGGACCGTGGGCCCGGATATGGAAGACGCACAGCTGTAGAAGCGGCAGGGCGCAGCGGGAGCAGGCCCAGCTGACCCTCAGCTTCACAGGGACCGTCAGATGCAGCATCAGGAGCGCTGTCTGCGAGGGAAGACGCTGATCAGCTGGACTTCATCGGAGTGAGAAGCCGCCGCTTGGGGAGGGACCACACACGGCGGGGAGAAGATGTCTACAGAGCACACGTCTGACTGAGGAGGCCTCCCCAGTCCACAGAGACTCTCAGAAGTCAGCAGTGAGAAAACGACTGAACAGTTAAAGAGTGGGCAAAAGGCCTGGCCAGGCCACTCCCCCAGGGAGACGCATGGACAGACGGCAGAGAAGCACCCGAGGACACGCTCCTCTTCCTGCGTCACCAGGGAAATGCAGGCGCCACCGCACACCTGTCAAGACAGCCGGAGTCCAGAGTATGGATGCCCGCAGGTTCGGGGACCAGGGTGCTTGCTCACTCGCTGCCGGTGAGGGTGCGGGCGGCCCCTCCGAGGGCGGTCGTCGGTTTCTCACAAAACTGAGTAGACTTTCACTGTGGGATCCACGGATCACACTCCTTGGTGTTTACCCGCAAGGTGTGAGAACTCAGGTCCCCACATAAACCTGCACACAGGTGTTTCCTGAAGCTTCATTCATGGCCACCAGGACAGGGGGGCCCCCTGGATGCCCTGCAGCAGGTGGTGGACAAACATGCCAGGCCTGGCTGGTGGGGGGGCACCCTGCCGCCCTGAAGGGAAATGAGCTCTCAGCTGCAACCAGATCGGAGGGACCCCTAGTGCATGTGACTCAGCGACAGGAGCCAGGGTGACAAGGCTGCGTGACTCCAAGTGTGTGACGTTCTGGAAGAGGCACGTGAGTGGGGATAGAAGGGAGGCAGGTGGCCACCAGGGGTTAGGGACGGGAGGGGGTAGAACAGGCAGAGCCCATGGGATTTGTCATCTGGGAGAACACTTGGTAGATGTGTGACATTACATGTTTGTCAACGTCTGTGGGACACACGGGCAAGGTGAGACTCTGTGTAAACTCTGAACTTGGTCAGTAACAGTGTGTCGGTGCTGGTTCGCCCTGTGGCAGCGGCCCCACACTGGTGTGGGCTGCTGACAACAGGGCCGGGCAGGGGGTGCAGGGACCCCCTAGTTCTCGGCGCTCTGGGAACTCGGACCTGTCCTGAGAAGCAAGCACGAGCCCCGCGGGGCTGTCCGGAGAAGCAGCCCTGCCAGCAGTCGGACTCCTGAGGCTGCGAGGACAGCTGTGTGTGGCTTCCCTGCAGCGGGAGATGGGCGAGGAGGCCGCTGGGAGTGGGGGGCCCAGCCCCGCTCAGTGCTGCCTCGAGGGCACACCTCCTCCTGCCTCCGTCATGGGCCCTTGCTCCTGGTGAAGTGGCCGGCGTGCGTGGCTGGCCCCTCAGCCCGTGAGGGTGTGGGCTCTTCGCGGAATGCCCGTCCCGGTGTCGTGGGAGGCAGGTGGGGAGGCGGGGTCGGTGTCCAGTAGAACAGGAAGCCCTGAGGAGGGTGAGGGACAGGAGGGGGCACACCTGGGCCAGCCGGCTGCCCTCTGAGTGTGAGCCAGGGACAGTCCCGGGGACAGGGCTCAGCGGGGAAGCAGAGATGTTCCTTTGAATTTCAAATTGGTTTAAACTCCTTCCGATTTAGCAGTCTCGACAGTTCCTTTCTGCTCCTGTAGGATGTTCAGTGTTCTCTCATTTTTATGCTCTGCTAATTTTATTGTCTTTCTATATTTTCTTGCCATAAATGTAACAGATTTTATTGTGTTTAAACCACTTTAATACAGCTTCTGATAAAAGCTGGAGAAACAACGAGGTTCTGCTTAGAGCACTTGTCCTCCCATTTTTGAGCACTTGGGCCAGGACAGCCTGGGAGCCCTCCCTGAAGTGTCGCCACGCCCTGGCCCCAAGATGAGCTGCTGTGGGACTGGCCCCTGCGGGGGGTGCAGCAGAAGGCCAAAGCCCTTTCCAAGCTGCCGGAGCAGCAGGAGAGGCAAGACCTCCTTGCACAGGGTCATGTTGGGGACACCACACTGTGGCATCCTGGGCAGGGGTGACTTGCTGCCAAGGTCAGGCCTGGGGGCCCAAGGTCATGGGGTTCCCACGCTCCTCCCCTGGATGCTCTGTGCATGGGCAGAACTGTGTCTCACTCCCAGGGCCCAGGGTCAGCGCGAGTATTTCTCAGCTGTGTTCCCTCCATCGCTCATGACAGGCTGTGTTGGGGGCGGCCACCCCTGTGTGAGGCTGGACCGGAGGAAGCAGCCCAGATCAGCGTGGCTGCAGTGTGGGGTGCCCACCACCACCTGCATAGCCCTGCTGAGGCCTGGGGGCCCCTCGCAGCCGGCTCTGACAGCGCTGCCAGCAGCTGCCTCCCAGGGGCCCGTCACGCAGGAGGGCTGCTCCACAGGGACCTTTTGTGGTGGTTTTATGACGTGGCTACTGTTCTCCTCTTTGTAATTCACTCTCTAGTCTGCCCTTGTCCTGATCACACGGCGCCCTTGGCAGTTTGTCTCCGCGTGTGCGGGTGGCCCCAGGACTGTGCCGCAGCGCCCCCAGGCAGGCCACTGGCCACCCTTGGGAGCTTTTTGCTGGGCTGGCGACACAGTGCCCCTGGTCCGTGGCCAGCCCTCTCCAGAGGTCCAGGGCTTCGCCGGCCAGCTGGGCAAGGCGTCCCTAGGCACTGGAAGGGTGAACGGGGCATAGGCAGGGCCTGGGGCCCTGGTGCAGGCCTTGCGCAGCGATGCCCACTGAGCCCTGTGTGCCGGCCTCTGCCGGTGCTGTGATGCTGGCAGCCGTCCGGCAGGGCGGGTGGTTCTGTCTGACATACCCAGACACCTGCTCTGGGGACAGGCCTCAGCTTCCAGCAAGGGTGGGAGTCCGGGGAGGGCAGTGTGTCCACTGAGCCCACCGTCAGGCCTCACACCGGGGTCACGTGCTGCACCAGGCAGCTGCTGTGATGGGGCGGGTCCGTGGGAGGTGGCGCCTGCTCTCCTGTCAGATGCCCTGGGCTCCCCTGGCAGGGTCCTCCCTCTGTCTCGGGTCCTGGTCCCCTGGCCAGGTGGTGGAGACGCAGGAGCGCCAGGAGCCCTCCCTGCGGACAGGCTCTGGGCAGGCGTCCGACCACCGTGTCCGTGTGCGCAGGGGTGACTGGTTTCTGTTTCTTGGAGGGTGTGTAGCGGTGGCCTGCTAGGTGTCGGCTCCTGCAGCGTCAGCCCCAGGGAGGCAGGCGAGGCTGAGAGCGTGCCAGCTGCCCTCCTGCCTGTGGGCATCCATCCCCCCTCACTCCCCACCACGTGCAGGGGGAAGAGGGAGGGTGTGCCACCTTCTTGGGTGGCGGCAACTGTCCTTTGGTTCTGGGCGTGGGAGAGCAGGTCCCGGCCCAGTGGGGGCTCCCATTGCCACAACCTTGGGGCGGTGGGGGCTGCAGGTGGAGCCCTGAGCTCTCCTTGTGACAGAAGGTAGCTGTGCTCTGTTGTCCCCAGCTCTTCCACGCCTGAGAGTGGCCGGAGGCCCCATGGCGGGCTCCCTGCTGAGGACTCTGCGTAACACGGCTCCTGCTGCAGAGACCAGGCGGTGTCTCAGCGTGCTGGCAGAGCCCTTCTCATGGCCTTTTCTTGAACCCCTGCACCTAGTTTGCCTTCCGGCAGCGCTGTCCTGGTGGGCAGATTGTTTGGTGCAGATAGAACTGCCACAGTCCTGGGCGGCGGTGTGGCCGCTTCCACCTCCCCATCCCCAGCCCAGAGACTGGCCAGTGCCGGGCTGGCACGTTTTCAAGCAGAGCCATTTGGTGAGGTGCGCAGGGCCCCTGGTTGTGGAAGGCGGTTGAGCTGGCTGGTGACATGCAGCTCGGTTGCAGAAATGAGGAGCGATCAACCTGGGACCCGAGGACCGTGCAGAGCAGAGGTGGCATGAATGACTGCAGTGGCCCGCTGGGAGACGGGGTCCCTCGTGGGCCAGAGCAGCCTCAGCGCCTTCCTGTTGCTGGCCGTGACGAAAAGTGTGGGAACTGGAGAGGCACTGGTTGCTGGCATCCAGACCCCAGGAGGTGGGCTTGTCCTTATGCTCCAGGCGGAGTCTGAGGCTCTTGGTCGGGCCACACGGCTGGGCTTTGAGCCCCTGCAGAGTGGTCAGTGCCAGTGCTGTCCATGGGATGGCGGGTTTATGGGGACCCAGTGCCCTCCAGACTGCTGTCCCCAGTGGGCCACGTTGGCCCAGCTCTGTGGCACTGGCACTGAGCACCACGGGGCATGGCCTGTCTTGCAGGGACAGGCCCTGGTGGCTGTGCCCTGGTGGATGGAGGTGGCCTGTTCTCCTTCACAGGTCCTCTCATGGGCCCTGCTCCTGCAGCTGCCTCCCTTTGGAAGCCCTATGGCATTTCACCCGCCTGGCCCCTCGCAGTGGTGCAGGGCCCTGAACACCTCTATCTGCTGCCTGCCCTGCCCTGCCTGCCCTGCCCTGCCTGGGGTGTGACCCCTGTGCAGCGCCCCCCTCTCCCCGCCATAAGCTGTGTGCCTCCGTACCACAGCTGCCGGGCCCTCTGAGGGGTGTGCGAGGTGCAGCTCCCTTCCTCACTGCTCAGCTTTCGGGGCCGCCCAGCCTGCCTCCTGCTGCCTCCCTCCCACCCAGGTCTGTCTCAACGCCCTGGGCAGGGCCTGGAGCTGGCAGGGAGGGACTTACCCGTGGCCCCCGGTCACTGTTCCTGCCCTGGCACGAGCTCCTTCCTAAGGGAGGTGACACAGGAACTGGCTGACGGCCACTGGTTTGTCTCAGAGACAGAACCACAATGTCAGCAGCCACAGGGACAGCAGGCCGGGTGCTAATTGGCCGCTTCTTCGAAGCTAAGTGCTGGCTGGCTTTCAAATCGATGCTTTGAGCTGACTTTTCAGGTAGTCCGTTTTCCCGAGGCTTTAAGACTGGACAAATGTCAGGGCTCTCTCCTGACGTTATCTCCTCGGTTTATTTTAAGAGCTGCTGGTAAAACCCCCAGCAGGCCATGGGGCGGAAGCCGGGGCAGGAGCTCCTGCAGCCTCGCTGTGTCTGTAGGGTTCACGCCGCTCAGAGTCTGGGCTTCTGAAGATGCGGGTGGCCATCTTCTCCTCTGCAGGACATCTGAAAACTCATCCCGCCTCCTTGCCTGTCAGCAGCTGCTCACAGGCTGGTCCCTTGGTGGGCTCTCCTGGACAGTGAGACCTGTCTGTATCCAGGGGACACTTTCAAGTCCATGCCGAAACTCTGCCCTGAAGACACAGGGTCTGAGTCAAAGACTTGGATGGGCCTCAGCACCTGTTGTCCTGAAGCACCCCGGGGGGACACCAGGAGCCAGAGGGAGCAGTGAGGAGCTCCGACAGGGTGCCTGGGCATGGCCGGGGGTCCTCTCCTCCCACCCACATTCAGAGCGTTGTGCTGGGTCTGTGCCCACACCGACCTGTCTCTGTCTCTCCTGGCTATGTGTGGTCTCCAGTCCCGTTCCAAAGTGTGATGCTCCCTCTCTCTCTCTACACCCCTGCCTGGGTTCCCGCCTGAGTTCCCCGCCCTGCTGGCCCTGCCCTGGCCTGCAGTGTTTGGGGGTTTTCTAAGAAGGTGACTGTACTCCTCCTCTCCGGCCCCACCTCTGGGGCCGGAGACCAGGGTCTGTAGCTGGCTTTAGGGTCTGCCAGCTGTGAGACCTTGGTATTGCACTTGACCTCTCTGTTGGCTCCCCCCACCTGGAGAGGTGGCTGTTCCTGGCCCTTCTTAGGGCTGTGGGAGGGCTTGGGGCTCCCGGGGTGCCTGGCTCGCCTTTTCCTGTAGCCACTGTCACGTCACGGTTCTCCTGGGCCCCCCGGTGGTGGCTGCTCTGCTGCCGCCTGGCCCTGCTGGCCAGCCTGAGTTCTCGCTTGTCCGTCCCCCGTGGTTCTGACCGCCCCTCTCCTGAAGCTCCCCTCCTGGTGAACACCAGGCAAGGCCCATGAGACGCTGCCACTGATTTTGTCCCTCGTCCCATGTGGGTCAGGCTGTTGCTCCTGGTGCCAGCAAGCGGCCTGGGCACTGCCCCCAGCATAGGCAGCAGAACCCCCAGGCCCTTCTCCCCAGGCCCTCACCCATGTCCCTGTCATGTTCTCACTGGCTCTGGTTGAGGAGTTTCACCTGGTTTCTAATGGGTTTTTGGGTGAGGTGACCGGCACAGGGTCCTTCTGAGTGACTACCCTGGTGGGGACTGGTGTGTGCATGGCTGGCAGCCACACCATGCTCTTTGGCCTGAGAGCTAGCCCCCCCACCCCTTTGGCATGAAGCTGGAGCCAGCTGCTGGAGGAGGCAGCGAGCACGTGCACAGAGATGAGGCCACCCCGCCAGAGCCCCAGGGCCAGCAGAGAGCCTGTGGCTGCTGCCCTGAGGGGTGGGGGGGCCTGGTCCTGAGCAGCCCCCCCCACCCCGCCCCAGCACTCTCGTCCCAGGGCCTGGGGCTCCCGCAGCGTCTGTCCAGGCAGTAGGGGGCTCCCTCCCAGGCTCTGGGCAGTGTTGCATGTCCGACTAGGAGAAGGAGCCTATGGCCACCGGCTGCCTCTGAGGTCTCTAGTCTCTGGGCCAGGCTGCCCCCCCACCCCCACCCCAGTCACAAGCATGAGCTGGGCCCTTGGCACCCATCTGTGCCTTAATGGAGAGCTGGGCAGGGGCCTGGCTTTCTTGGAGGGACTAAAAGCTTTTGCCAGAGAAACAAAGGGTGCCGACTAATTGGTGGCTTCATTTATTTATTTCTGGGCCTGAATGGTAAACAGCTTTGCTTCTCGGCTCAGCAGGAACAGATTGGGAGCACTGGCCTGATTGATTCCTCACCTGCAGGGACGCACGACTGGAGGGAATGTATCGATTCAGCACCTCCTGCCAAACCCTCTCTGAAAGAGGCTTAATTGCCTCCAGACCAGCTCCCTAGCACCGAGCACCGGATGCCGCTGTCACTCAGCACAGGCAGCCGCCCTGTGAGTAGAGCCTCTCCCAGGGTGCATCCTGGGAGGGGGGGCCAGGCCCCGCAGGCCCAGCTCTGACTCGGCCCAGGAAGCAGGTGCGACTGCGCAGGGTTTGGGCCAGCAGAGAGCCTGCGGGTACTGCCCTGCGGGGCAGGGGGCCACCACCATGGTGGGCAAATGGGGTGCGTCCACTGGGGGTGGTGGGGGGTGGAGCTGGTGCCCTCCACTTCTGCACCGCCCTGGCCAGGTGGCTGCTGGGGTCCCGGAGCCTCTGTGCCGACGCAGGTTCCGAAGGTGGGGGTGGGGGTCGTGATCGTGGCCTTGTCTTATGCGCTTACCCCTGTGGCCAGGATGCGATGGGCGGACAGTGTCCCACGACGGGAGAGCTGGCAGGCGGCTAGTCCCACTCCAGGATGAGCACTGGAGGCGGAGCAGGAATGCCCCAAGGACACAGGGTGCTGCACTCTGCACGTCTGCACAGAGCTCTATCCTGTCTCTCGCAGCCGGGACTGTGGTGACTCTGTATCTCCATTGGCGCGAGACCAGTATTGGCTCAGAGTTCAGGGGCGGGGTGCTGTTCTCAGTGCCCCAGGGCGGCCCTCGCCCTCCTGGGCGGGCCTCTGCCTCGCTGCGTGCCTGCACCGGTGCGGCACCAGCACCAGCACTGTGGGTCCGGGCAGCGGCTGATTCTCACCTGATGGCGATCAGACAGCTGGAAGGTGTGACAAAAGCTGTTTCAGGGCCTGAGAGTTGGGAGTGCCTTACGTGGACAGGCCTGCCTCACACCGCTCTGCGTTTCAGCGTAGCTGCACACCTGTGCAGCCTGCACCCCATCAGGGCTGAGAATCTTCTTGCCCCAGAGGTTCCCTGGTGTCCCCCCCTTGGTGACTGCTCTGTGCACAGAGGAGGTCCCTGTCTGGGCTCAGACTCCCACCCCTCCCAGCTCCCACCCTCCCTTTCTGCCCCGGGGCTCAGGAGGCGAGGCCAGTGCCCCTTGGTCACTCGAGTCAGTCCTGCTGACCTCCTGTCTTCCATTCTGCCTGCACCAAGGCTGTTCAGGTGCAGTGATACATTTGTATCTTTCCTGCATGTCGTTTACTTGTTTAATGAAAAATGAAAACAATGGAAAGCCTTCCCCCTGTTTCAGCTGATGTGTGATGTCAGAGGTGGCAGTTCTGTCCCTCCAGTCTCGCTCACTGGGGTAGCCACTTGAACAGCAGGGCTGCTCCCCAGACTGGCTTCTCAGCTGTCGTCCGAGCGTGTGTCCGAGTATCTCTGGCCACCCGTCTGCAGGGTGTGTCCCTGCGGCCCCGCTGGTAGGCCCCACTCATCCTGGGGTGGAGTTGGGGCGGGGGGGGGGGGCGCTGCCTTCCTAGAACTTGCAGGCTGCCCAGGGAGGTGGTGCACGGCCATCGCCCAGCTTCCAGAGCTGCCCTCCTGCTGTAGGTCTCCTGCAGGTCCTCCTACTCTGGTGCCGGTGGGTCATGTGGCCGGCCCTGGTCCACGGCCCAGCTTTGTGCCTGGTCCCTCCACGGGCAGAGGCGTTTACCCTGGAAAGCAGATGAACTGGCCTGCTGATAGGCTTTGCACATGGTGCTCCAAAATGCCAGCCTCCTGGGGTGCCAGCAGGGGGGTGTGCAGCCTCCTCTCACCCTGCCTTCCCCCTTGGTGCTGCCCGTGGGTGAGAGCGTTGCGGTCAGCGCCTCCGCCGGTTGTGTCCTCTCGCTGCCCCCAGCGCCTGCACTCCTCGGGGGGAGAGTGGCTGCTGACCAGTCGTGGGGGCAGAGTTGCCATGAAAGCGCCCAGCAGGCAGCACCCACAGAGCCATCCCGGTGGGTTCTGGCCCCGCAGACGTTGTGCCCTGGTCCCTGCCCTCCGGGAACCTGCGGCTGGGGGAGGCCCTGAAGTCATCTCTCGTCCAGCCCAACCCCGTCATGAGGCCCTGGCAGGGAGCGTGTGCCTGTCTTTTAGCGCATGTTGCACCACGAGTGTCTGCGAGCATGTCTGAGAGGCTGCATTCTGTGGTGTGTCCCTGCCAGGCCGGGCACCCCTGTCGCTGTGTCAGGTGGATAAGGGAAGGTCTGCCCACACACCTGGCCGTGCTTGTCCACACTCTAGTCGGTGGAGACCCCCGCCTGCTCCATGTGGGTCAGAGCCGTGCACTTCCAGGGGCTGTGGTTTGAGGCCGTACCCACCCTCCCTTTCTGCTGCACGTGCTCCCTCTGGCGCCTCTCTCAGGAACACAGAGCCGAGAGCCTCTTGGCGTTTGTGTCACCATAGCTGTGGCGTGGCGGTGTTGGGGAAACAACGCTCTGGCAGACGTAGTCCCCAGCACGGAGGCGGCTCCTGGGAGAGGCTCCGTCTGGCAGCTGACGGAGCTTTCAGGACTGGGTGAGGCGCTGCGTCTAGGCCGAGGTGGGCACGAGTGTTGTGCCAGTTGGAGAGCGGTTTTGGTCACTGCGCAGAAATCCCTGTGGCTTCACAGCCCAGGGTGGGCCGCCTCTTGGACGTGGAGTGGTGTGGTCTTGTGACCCTCACTGTCCTGCCACCCCTGGGCTTTGATGACCTGCTCATCCCCTTTGTCATTGCCCCAACTGGGGCCGCGGGGCAGAGGGTGCTGCTGCCACTCAGCACAGGGAGCCCCCGAGCGGGTGCCCTGTCAGACCCGAGGCTCAGTTCCTAAACTACTCATCTAGCAGATGGTCCGAGATAGCGCTTCTAATGGCAACATTCAGTGAGTGAGTGTGAAAGTGTGCGTTGCCAGAGCACGCTCCGTGGGTAAAACAGAAACAAAGTCCTCAGACTGCCTAGGCAGCAGCCGGTGGCCTGCCAGCTACTGGGTGCCGGAGGTTGGCTGCGGAGCGGGCTGGGTTCATCCTGTGCAGGGGTGGGGGTGGCGCAGCTGAGGCCGCTGGGCGGCCCGGGCCCCTTGTCCTCATGCGTTCTGACACCTGCGGCTCCTGGACTCCCCTCTCCACTGTGGGACCCAAGGCGGGGCCTCAAGCATTGCTCATGGTGCATGGTCACAGTGTCCTTTTCTGCGCCCAGTGTGGTGTGCAGGCAGGGCCTGGCGGGTGGCTGAGCTGTGGTGTGGCCCACGCCAGCAGAAAAGGAGACAGAGGTGTGGGGCCGCTGCCCATCCTCCCTGGTGCCCGATGGCCGGCTGCGGCTCAGGCCGGAGCTCGGGGCAGCACCTTCAGGAGCCAGGTCGATGCAGCACAGGCAGCGAGGAGCCCAGAGGTCGGCTCGCCCTCTGTGGGAGGCTTGGCGGGCAGTTCAGCCGAGCAGTGGGCGAGGGTGGGGCAGTGGGTCCAGGGACCCCTGCGGTGGCCAGGCTAAAGCCCCATCTGCTGACCTCTGGGTTGCTCCGGAGGGCAGGCCTCACTGGTGATCGAGCACTCACAGAGGGACTTTGTTCAGGCCTGTCCGGGCTCAGACAAAAGGCTTTCAGATCCAAACACAGATGTGCGCCTGAGAATGGAAAATCAAAGTAAGCAGAAGCAGCCTTTGAGAGTGAATGCCCCACAGCAAGTAAAACAAAGGGGGAAAACACTGTGTGAATTCCGCTTAAATAACTTTTCATTTTAAGTAAAGTTTTAAACTAAAAAAGTGCCGTTTGGAAGCTGCCTGTCATCCCCTCCCCGCACTCCAAGGGAACATCTGTGTGCATTCTGAGTGCTGAATGGTAGGCACCGGGCGCCTGTGGGAGCTCGCTCTTCCTGTAATTGCACCTTGCCCGCTTCTGACACAATGCGGGCCCGAAACTCCAATTACGCTGGGATGCGACTGTGGGCCTGACGAGCGGCTTGTGGCGGACTTGATCCCCCCCGGAACTGCTCTGATGGAGCCCCCGAGTGGTTAATGGAGACGCAGTTTTATTGTACATAATGAAATTCTCCAGTGCTGGCTGTCGTTCTAAAATGATCCGTTTTGGGGATTCTTTTGGTCAGCACTTTAGAAATAGGTACTTCTGAGCACCTGGACGGGGTCAACTTGTCCCCTGTGCACCAGGCAGGTCATACAGGGCACCTCAGAGCGGTCCTGGGGTCCTGCAGTGCAGGCCTCTGGGTGTTTCCTGGTGCTTGCAGCCTGAAGACTTCGGTGACCAGTGGCCAGAGCCCAGACACCGTCCCCGGGCTGCTGGCTCCAGGTCTGCATGACAGCTGAGACGTTGGCATTTCTGACAATCCCCTCTCTGTCCATTATCACCCTCCCTGGCAGGCCTCACAGACCTGGGTCTGCGAGCCGTGGAAGGGCAGAGCCCTGGGGAGCTGGGGAAGAGTCCGTGTGTCCTTGGACAGGCCGCTCAGCAGCTCCACCTCAGTGTCCAGGCCTTAGCCTCCCGCCTGCTTCCTGTGTGCACTCAGGATGATGGTTTCTGGGGACTCTCCCTGGTGGGCAGCCAGCGGCCAGCACCACAGACAGCGCCCACGCCTGGGGTTGGACCTCAGTTGTCTGCTGTGGGTAGAGCTGCCCCCCACCTCGACCCCAAGCTCTCTGCTGAGCCAGAAGGCAACCTGGAAAAGGCAGGTGACATGCATCCCACCTCCAGGAAGCGGGTTCTGCTCACAGGTGCTTGGCTGGCACAGTCCTCGAAATCTCTAATCCCTGCCCAGGAGCTGGCTGGTCCTCCCACAGGCTCTCAGGAGAAAACCAGAACTCGGACCTCAGTCGGCAGGGCTCTGTCAGCTCGGCTCCCCATACCCTGTGCCATGAGCAGAGGGCAGTGGGGGCGCCTTTCTGACTGCTGTGGGCAGTGCGTGTGCCCATCCCCAGCAGCTCAGCCGCCACCCCCGGTGTCCTCACTTTCCCTCCCAACTTGCCAGCAGGCGGTCACTGAGCATGGAGTCCCCCAAACAGGCATGGGCTCTGTGTGGGAGCGGTCCTCCCTGTGGGGTCCACAGCCCCTGGGTGGAGACGTCAGTGCACTCAGCACTCACGGGGCTCTGGGGGCGTTCCTTGCAGTCAGCTGCCAGTTTTGTTGGGGTGCCGATGTGGTCACCATGGACCCCCAGGGGCTGGGTCCCTGCAGAGCCTGTAGCTCGTGCCCCTGGACTGTCAGGCAGTGGGCTGGGGTGTTCAGACATGGGGGGGGCCCCTCTGAGCCAGGTCTGGAGCCCCTCTAGACACTCCTGTCTCACATGTCCTCTGCCATCCCCAGGCCAGCCTGGCCCCTGGGCAGTGCTGGTTAGTGTGGAGACGGGCAACTGTCTCTCCTGCAAACCTGAAGCAACATTTTATACTTTAAATAGACAGTGCTGGGATGTTGGCAGCTGGGAGATAGCCGAGATTAGAGCCGTTACTTATCTCTGCAGCACAAAAGAAGTCAGCAGAGGGGACTGAGTTGCGGGGGAATACTGATGAGGCGAAGGCGGCTGGAGGCGGCACTTAGGGGCTGAGTGAACCGGGCTGTCCGTGTGTGCGTGCATTTCAGGTTGTAGCTGGGGCTTTGGGGAGCCCAGGTGGGCACAGACAGCCCTTGCTAGAAACCTGTGGGCTCCTCTCCCCAGTGCCTGGAGGCAGAGCCAGGCTTCTCGACCTCCAGGCTTTTGGTCAGGGCCCTCCCTTCTCTTCTCAAAGTGATGTTATTCTCTTTATTTTACTTTATTTTTGTCTTTTAAAATCTTAATTATGCCGTCATAGTCGTCCCAGTTTTCTGCCCTTTGCCCCTCCACCCAGCACCCCCCCTAGTCCCTGAGGCAATCCCCACACTATTGTTCATGCCCATGGATCACATGTATAAAATTCTTTGGCTGCTCCATTTCCTACACTGTACGTTGCATCCCCGTGGCTATTCCATTACTCCCCATTTGTACTTGCTAATCCCCTCACCTCTTCCCCCATTCTCCCACACATCCCTCCCATCTGGCCACCATCAAAACTCTCTCCAATCCATGATTCTGTCTCTGTTCTTCTTGTTTGCTTAGTTTGTTCTTTAGATTCAGTTGTTGATAGATATGTATTTATTGCCATTTTATTGTTCATACTTTTGATTATCTTTCTTAAATAAGTCTCTAACATTTCATATAGTAATGGTTTGATGGAGATGAACTTCTTTATTTTTTTCTTGTCTGGGAAAAATTTTTTTATGTGCTTTGATTCTAAATGATAGCTTTGCTGGATAGAGTAATTTTGGCTGCTTTTCATCACTTCAAATAATTCTTTCCAGCCCTTTCTTGCCTGCAAAGTTTGTTTTGAGAAATTAGCTGGTAGTTTTAAGAAAACCCTGTTGTAGGTAACTAATTGCTTTTCTCTTGCTGCTTTTAAGATTCCTTCTCTTTAACCTTTGGCATTTAAATTATGATGTGTCTTGGAGTGGGCCTCTTTGGGTCCAACTTGTTTGGGGCTCTCTGTGCTTCTTGGCCTTGCGTGTCTATTTCCTTTACCAAATTAGGGAAGTTTTCTTTCATTGTTTTTCAAATAGATTTCCAATTTCTTGCTGTTTCTCTTCTCCCTCTGGCACCCATATGATGCCTGCATTGGATTGCTTGAAGTCCCAGAGACTGCCTACACTATCCTCATTTTTTTTGGATTCTTTTTTCTTCTTGTTGTTCTGATTGGTTTTTGTTGTTGTTTTGTTTTTGCTTCCTTATGTTCCAAATCATTGATCTGAATCTCGGTTTCATCCACTTTACTGTTGTTTCCCTGTAAATTGTTCTTTATTTCAATTAGTGTATCCTTTGTTTCTGACTGGGTCTTTTTTATGCTGCTAAAGTACTCACCGAGTTCCTTGAGCATCCTCGTAACCAGTGTTTTGAACTCTGCATCTGATAGATCGCTTATTTCCATTTTGTGTAGTTCTGTTTCTGGAGATTTGATCTGTTCTCTCATTTGGACCATGTTTCTCTGTCTCCTCATTTTGGCAGCCTCCCTGTGTTTGTTTCTGTGTATTAGGTAGAGCTGCTTTGACTCTGTGCCTTGGTAGTATGGGCCTAATGCAGTAGGTGTCCTGTAGGGTCCAGTGGCACAGCCTCCTCGTTACCCTAGCTGGGTACTTGAAGTGCATCCTTCCTGTGGGCTGAGTACACACTCCTCTTGTAGTTGAGCCTCGATTGCTGTTGGCAGGTCAATGGGAGGTATTTACCCAGGCCAGTCAGCTGCAAGGACTGGCTGTGACCACCAGCCACCCATCTCTGCTATCCATGGAGGGTCATCTGTGCAGAGACAGGGTGGTGGTGCTCCAATGTGGTCTGTGGCTGCCTACTGGGTGCATTGGCCCTGGGGTTTCCCTTGTGGTGCAGGCCAAGGTCAGCCCCCACTTGTGTTTTGCCCAGGGCCACCCCACCTGAGCTACAGAGCTATCTGAGATGGCTGCTACTTGTGCTGGGCTTGGAGGTTCCCAGGCAAAGCCAAGCTGTGAATGTAGGCTGGCTGCTGCAGTGCTGGGCCTGGGGCCCCATAGCTGTTGCTTGTTTGAGAGGATTTAGAGAGTTGTGCAGCATGAGCCAAGATCAGCCATTCATCTGGGAAAGTCATGGTTAACAGCTTGGGTGGGCCCGTAGTTGGGTGAGGCAGTCTCAGGGGACCTCCCGTGCGGGCCGGGGAGGGGGTGGGCAGTGTCAGCCAGGTCGATGGAGTCTTGAATACGGTCTGCCGGCTCTGTGACTCTGCCCACCTTTCTGTCTGGGAGAACGCTGTCCCCCAGCTCCTGCCTTGATGCCAGATATCCCAGTTTCTCCCTGTATGCCACTGGTGCCTTTCAAGCTGCTATCCTGGTGCTAGAGCTCAGAGGGAGTGATCTGAGTAAGTGTGTGTGGGTTCTTTAAGAGGAACTGCTTGGGGCTCCAGAAGTTTCTTCCACCAACTCGGTCCCCACTGGTTTTTGCAGCCAGGAGTTGTTGGGACTTACTTCTTGGCACTGGAGCCTGGGGGGTGGGGCCTGGTGTGGGACTGGGACTCCTCCTTCCCCAACTCCCCCCAAATTTTTATCCCCCGGAATTTTTATCCACTGCATGTAGGTGTGGGACCACTCTGTTCTGTGTCTGCACCCCTGCTCCCAGTCTGAATGGATATGGTTTCTTTAATTCGTAGTTGTCAGACTTCCATTCAACTCGGTTTCTGATGGTTCTGGATGACGATGGTTCTGTATTTTAGTTGTAATTTTGAGGTGGCTGTGTGAGGAAGTGGGCTGTGTGAGGAGGTGAGCTGTGTCGGCCTGTGCCTCCGTCTTGACTGGAAGTCTGATATTTTCTTCAAAGCTCCATCCTGCACCTCAGCCTGTGACCTCAGGTTTGCAGCTGCACCCTCCCCCATTCCTCTGCTCCCTTTGCTTTCTGGGAAGAAGAGCAGAGCGGTGGTCGGGGCCCCTGCCCAGGACCCCCGAGTGGAGGTGCAGGCAGAGCCAGTGGTCGGGTGACCTGTCTCTGGCTTTCCTGTTTGTCTTTGTCCTATTCCTCATTGGTGACTGAGCAATTTGTCTGGAGTCTCTTAATTAGAGGGACCCGATAGCTCTGGTCTTCAATCACCATGTTATCAGGACGTGGTCAGTTTTGTGGCAGAGGCCCAGGTGAGGCCAGGCCACGTCCACTTGCCACTCCGATCCTCCCCCTAGGGTTTTTCCTGCGTCTTGCTTTGGGTTTGATTCATTTTGGGGCTGGACAGTCCCATGGGCCAGGGCTCATCTTGGTGAATTTGTCAAAATCTCGGCAGCAGGATGTGAAGGAAGCAGGCAGCGGCTGTGCCAGCCCCTCCTGGGCCGGGCCCCGTGTCCCTCCAGGAAGGCAGCACTGAGCAGGCATCAGGCCGGGCCCTTATGCTCACGTCCTGCCAGCTGAGCACCGCAGCCTGGCCTTGGGTCTTGTTACAGGAGTCCTTTAGACGGGAAGAGGGTATCAGTGGTGTTTGTTCCTAAACCCGACCTTACTGAGGTGATGTTCACGTCTACCAAAGGGCTGAGACCTACACATGAGGTGAGGTCGTGGGCACTGCCCCTAAGAGCACATATGTGTCATCAGATGCTAGTGACCCCATATGCCCCTCCCAGCCATTCCCCTCCCCACCAGCGACAGCACCTGTCAGGGCTCTCGCTGGGTCTAGAACTTGGTCTGGGCCTGGAAAGGAAGAGGAGCACACCTCTGACCCCACAGCAGCAGTGGGTGGGTGGGTCTGGCTGCTGTGGAGCCCAAGGTGCCAGACTGGGGAGGCTCCATTGGCGCTGTGCTCGGAGCCCCGGTGCTGGTGCCAGGGCTCTGCACGCTCTGCGCACTCTCACAGCCCGTGCATGCCGGGCTGGCGTGTGGTGGTACCCGTCCTGAGGAGAGCTGGCTGGACTGTACTGGCCAGGCTTGCTGGGGCATGGGGCCGCCCATGAGCGTGTGCTCGCTCGGAGCTGCTGCTCCTTCCGGAGCGTGTCTGGCATGAGGAGGAACAGGTTTCCTGGCCAGTGCAAGGGCAGCCCTGGTGTGCTCTGGCCACCACCGTGCCTGGCGGCCTCAGCCTCTTCTGTGTCTCCTTCAGCTTGCCAGCCACGCCCAGCGCCTTCCTTGCGCTTGTTGGCCAGTCAGACCCCCGCTCTGGGCTGGGCCGTCTCTCAGAGTGCTTATTGAGGACACCATTGCCCACTGTTCTGCCTTACATGCTAATTCACGGGAGCTTTTAGTGGCTTCAGGGAACCAGCCCTTTGTCTGAAACCGTAACTTCCTGTTGGATGGTTTCCCTCTGTTCCACACATTAGTTTTTTATTTTGATGTGGTTGAATATGTCAGTCCTTTTTTCTATTGCTTCTGTTTTGTTTCCGTGTGAATGCAGAAAGGACTCTGTCTTTCCTAAGTCATTAAAACATTTGCCCACATTTTCCTCTTAGGTGATTTTGTGTTGCATGCATGACACCTTTGACCCACTGCTGCAGTCCTGGGCATCAGGCAAGCCCCACCTGGGCTCTGCCCAGTGAGCCCCCCGGGGTGGCCCCTGGGCCCCTGTGTGCGTGCAACCGGCCAGGACGCCCCACCCTGCCTCACAGCTTGGCTGTGGCGCGCCGCCCACTGTAGCGACTGCCCCTCTATGCGGGGTTCCCGGGGCCCACCGGCCAGGCCCTTCCCTTCACGTCTCAAACATCTTCTGCATGACTTCCTCGGTCGTGTGCTCATGTGCGCTCACATGACCCTAGGTCTCTGTCTGTGTGGTTCCGAGGACGTGGGGTTTTCGGGCACCGCAGTGAATCAGCAGACCGACGGTGGGGTGTCGGCCCCTTGCCGAGCCCTCTCTTCTAGTACGCCTGTGTCATGCAGGAGCCGGCAGAGGGCTGGTGCCTGCTTGTGTGGCCACAGGGCAGCTCCGCTCTCCGGGCCTTCCCAGTGGCCGGGCATGTGCACGGGCAGTGCACTGGGTGTGGCAGGGGCAGGGCCCTCAGTGGAGCTTCATCAGCACGCGGTCCTGGCATCTCAGTGCCCCTCCAAGGGGCGTCACTGCACCCTGGCTGTGGCCATGGCTTCCGCTGGGTGTTCCAAGTTCATCCCTCTGTCTCTCCTGGTGCTGAGGGTCCCCCGTCCGCAGATCTGTCCGCGTGGTCTGGTACAGCCTCACCGCAGTTCCGGCCTCAACCCCAGCAGGCTGTGGCCTCCTAGCTCTCTGTTCAGTTTGTTTTCGACACCCCCTTTTAGGGGTTGGCCACTGCCCTGGGACTTGGCAGGGCCATACCCCTTCTGATGGGGCCGTGAGCTGGGAGGGGAGGAAGCTGAGGCTGGGGGAACAACTGGGTCCGGGTGGAATGGGGCGGTGGCAGTTGTTCTGCGGGGGCATCTCTGGGAAGAAGTCTGAGGGGGTGTGGAGGAGACAGCAGGGGAGAGAAGGGGTATCTGTGTGAGCTGCAGGGCGGGGGAGAGACTTGGGGAGGGGCTGCCGGCCTGCCAGTGTCCTCTGACGGGTGCCTGAAATGGAATCCCATGGGTGGACCCTGTCCTGGCTCACTTTCCTCTTCCCCTCAGTGACTGGGCCCTGCAGGCCCAGCTCCCCTAGCCTCGCAGGGCCAGAGGAGGCTGCCTGGGGGGGGGGACAGGGTGCAGGGACTGTGGGTGGGAGGGGACTGGCCCACCCAGACCCAGCCCTTAGTCACCATGTGGCCCGGAAGTGGAGATGAAGTTGGCGTGTTCTTTCTGGAAAGTGCTTCCTAAGCAGTTCACGGCATTACCATTTAAATGGGCTTTCTCTGCTGCCGTGGCGGGCAGAGTGGGGCTCGGCAGAGCCAGCCCCTCGCCTGTGGGTGTGCAGCTTGGGATGCTAATCTCATAGACAGATGGCCACTTTGGAGCCGCTTCCTGCGAGGGATTTGTGTGCGGAGAAGCACTTTCCTTTGTCGCCAGCCTGCCTCCTCCTGCGGCGTGCGCTGCGCACCTCCGGGACTGCTGAGCAGGCTGCTCCTGGAAGGCGGCGGTGTGGGGGGGTGGGCCCTGGGGGGCGGCTCGTGGAGAAGGGCCCAGGGTCTGTGGGGCACCCGCAGGTGGTGCAGAGTTGCGCCCGAGCTGGCCCTGGGGGGCCTGGCCTTGGCCCCACTCTGCGTCTCCGCGCTCTCGCTCTGGGTCCTTCGCCCCCACCTGCCCTGAGGGGGCCTCTCGAGTCAGACCTCTCTGCTCAGCGTGCGGCCCGGCGTCAGTGCAGGGAGGGTTCTCATTGAGGGGCCAGCACGCCAGGAGGCTGGACGCATCCCTGCTGCTCTGCGAGTACATCTTGAGTGTCATCTTCCCACCATGCCCCCAGGTGTGGGCTCAGGGCCGCCTGCGGGGAAGGAGGGCCACAGTGGGCACTTCCTGTGTGTCCTCTCCCAGAGTCCATGTGGGATGCTCGTGAGGTAGTGTTCTCACCCCATTCCAGGAGCAAGTTTAGGCAGGGACACGCCCCTGGATGCACCGCCTTGCCGCAGCAGCGCTCCCGTCTGGTCCGGTGCCCTGAGCGCTTGCTCCAGGGTAGGACACTCGTGAGGCCACAGGGCACATCCCTGTAAAAGGTCCAGAGTCACACATGGCTGTTCTGCCAGAGAGACGAGATTGGAAAGCAGCATCAAAGGAGACTTGGAAAGCTTGTGACTATGCGGAAATTAACCTACATAGTCCTTGATAAACCCAATAGAAACGCAGGGGACAGTGTGATGCTTCAGGATGAGCGAGAGTGGACACACGGCACAGTGACCGCGGGGGTGGCTGTGTGAGCGGCTCCAGAGGCCTCTGTGCTGCCAGCGCCCCACACAGGAGGAAGGAAGATGGGTCAGCCACCAAACCGCCCGCCATCGTGGCTGGAGAAGGAGCAGCCTCGCAGAAGTGGGTCGGGGAGGAGATCGTGACGCTTCGGCGGTGCAGGGGAACCAAGCACCAGGAGGGAAAGAATGCACGAGACACTAGTTCTTTGCAATGATGGGGGAGGCTGATCGACCGTCAGTGAGACGGCTGGTGTCAGCAGGAAAGGAGCCCCACGTTGCGAGCTCAGGTGGGGTGCACGCCTCTGGGGGGTACGGCCGGGCTCAGCCCCTGGTGGCTCTCGCCACGTGTCCCATGGGGGCGCCGTCTCCTCTGAACTCCCGGCTGTGTGATTTGCTGTGACAACAGGCCATTGTTGAGAGAGCATTCATTCAGTCACAGGCTCTGCTGTCTGGCGCGTGTGGCTGTGTCCAGGGAGCTCCGGCTGCACGGGAAGCACCAGTGAGGCTGCTCCTCTGAGCACGTGTGCAGACAGTAAGACATCTCCGCAGGCATGAGTGCAGGGCATACCCGGGACCGCTCTTTGGCTGTGCGCTGTCAGCACCGGCCGGGGGCACGCGTGTCCAGGCTGCAGTGCACTGGGCAACACCAGCCCACTAGAGGGCCATGAGGAGTAGGGCCTGGAGAGACTGGCGACGCCCCCACTCCTGTGGGGGTGGGCGTGGTTCTGGCTGTGTCGGGGAGGCAGATGGTCTGGTGGACTGGAGGTCTGGCATGTGTCCAAGGTGTGCGGGAGGCCCAGGTGGCTCCAAGCCACCGTGCATATTCCAGGACAGTTCTCTCCCCTGTCCGCTGGCCCTGGACGTGCCCACGGCCACCCCCTCTGCCTGGAGGGGGGCCCAGCAGACAGCCAGTGCATGGCTCGGGTCAGCTCCTCAGCCATGTGTGAGAGGCGTGGCCCTGTCTGGTGGAGGGCTGGGCTGAGACCTGCCCGAGTTGGGGCTCTGCGGTGTCACTGCCTCCCTCCCCCGCATGGGTGTCCCTGTCTCCAACGGGGATGTGGTGGAACGGGGCTTGGCCGAGGCGGTGGTGCTGAGTAGACCACACCTGTCACCAAGGGGTGACAGTGGTACAGGGAGCTGCTGGGCAGTGAATGGAGATGCTGCAGAGGGTGTCTCGTCCAGCAGTGATGGGCACTTGCTCCCAAGGATCCTGAGGACAGGTCCTCTTCTGGGCCACCAGCCCTGGCCTGGGTTTGTTCGGCTCCAGCTCCTTCCTGCTCTGAGCCCAGGGCCACCTAGAGCCTGGCAAGGGGAGGCCGAGGCGCAGCCGCTCGAGGGTGAGAGGTAAAACCGAGTGTCCTTCCCGGGCTGCGGTGCCCATCTCACTGAGGGCAGGGATGGCTGCCCAGTGCCCACAGTGGCTCCCACACTTAGGCTTCACTTAGGCTCGCTCCCTCTCCAGACGCACTTCCTGTCTTTAATCTGCTCTCCGAAGACAGCCCGGCCCAGGTATCAGCTGACAGCAGCCCTGCGTGCCGGTGCCTGGCCTCTCTGACGGTCTATGCAAGCCAGGCGTGTTGTGGGCGGCGTGCCCGAGGGAGATTGTGCGCGGTGGCTCCCCACCCGCTAGACCTCAAGGTCATGAGCCCCTCCCCCTCGCCAGGTGTGGGGTCACGGGGCATGCCTGGCGAGGCGAGGTGAGGCTGTCCCCACTGTGGGCTGGGCTCTTCCTCTTCCCCAGGGAGGTCAGAAAGGCAGCTGGGCCTTTATTTTTGTTCATCTTTTTCTAGACACTTGTGCATTTGTTTCTGATTGGGATCGACTCACCTCTGAATGTTGCCAACCATCCGTAACCACACAATCCCTCTCCCGTGACCTTGATTGGCACCATCCCTTGAAGCCCGCTGACCACTGAAGTTACACTGTGGGTGTCAGTGTCCCTGCAGGGCTCTTTCCCACAGCTGGCTCCAGTGGTGAGATCCCTTGGGGATGGAGCCAGGGAGCTGGCTGTGCTCCGAGCCTCCCTGCCCACCGACCCGAGCCTTGCTGCTGACCCTCACCTGCACACCTGGGCCCGGGCTCCGGGTGGGCCTGAGTCGTCACTGCCTGGCGGGCCTGACTCGGGGGCAGGTGCAGGTTTCTCCCTGTGCGGAGCCGCCACTGCTTCTACATGAGCCGTGTGGTGCGCGCTCCCGGTGCGGCTCACCGCCTGGGCCCGGAGGCGGGCTCTGCCCCGCGTCACTGTCCTGCTCGTGCCATCCTCCCTACACACAGTGCCCGTGCCTGCCACTCGTCCAGGGCCTCGGAGTGACGCCCCTTCTCAGACGTCCCCACCTGCCCCAGATCGCGTGTCTTTCCCAGGACCCACGCCCTCACCTGTCTGACCCTTCTTTGTTCCTTGGCCGCAGCCCTGCCTTGTCATGATAGGAGCTGCCCGGCTCCTTAGGGCAGAGACCTCCCCTTCTCCCCTTGTTCCCCTGGACCCCCGGAAGCCAGGCCATAAGCAGGGCCCCCATCGACACTTGAAAGGAGCGTCTGCAGGATGTCAGGGGAGTTGCACTTTTCCCCGTCCAGGGCCATCCCCGATCGCATTGTCCTGCGGTGCCCCTGCCTCTCTAGCCCTGGCCATGGGGAACTCAACACAGGCAGCTGGCTTGCTAGTGTGCAGTCTCCTGCCAGCTGCCCCTGTGCCAGCCTCCACGCCCAGACCTGCCTGGGGGCCTTCATCTCCTGGGGCCTGGCACTGCCTGCAGGGGTGCAGTCAGAGCCCCTGGCCGCCCTCCCTGCCTGGGGTTCGCCAAGCACTTCCTCCTGCTGTGTAAGCAAAGAGCCCTCAAGCAGCTCAGCAAGCGCTAACCCTGCCTTCGAAGGTCACTTCTCTCCTAGCAGGCTCTGAGAGATCAGGAGGAAGTGAATTGCTTGGAGCTGGCACTTCTCGAGTCAGGCGTCAGGTCTCCGAGGCCCTGAGCCTGGGCTGAGGAGCCAGTGGTGTCAGTGAGGGAGGTGCTGTGTGACACGGTGACGGGGAGTGGAGGCCTCCCCGCCTCTTAGCCCTCTCCGGATGCTGCTGGAGGGGAGACTGGGAGTGGTTAAGTCTCACGTCCCCTCCCATGTTGCTGCTCTGGCTTGGGGGGGCTTCACTGGTGGGTGGGCAGCGTTTGGACAGCTTGCCAGCTTTTGTCACCTGAGTGTCACATGCAGGGAGAGATTGCCCCTCCCCTGGCCCTCACCTTGTGGGGATGGGGGAGACCAGCGTCCCTGTGCAGGTGCTGTATCTCACTTGGTACTGACTTCCTATGCCCTGGGGTGAGGACAGCAGACCCGATGGGAGGATGAGCAGGCAGAACAGGCCTTGTTAATCAGCGGCAGCGAGGCAGCAGGGTGGATGGACACGGAGCACAGGGCTGACCGAGGTGCTGCGTGCGCTTGCCCAGGCGCTGGGCCCTACCATTGGCCATGGGGACTCTGGCACCGCCACATCACAGCTGCTAACTGGGCTCCCGGGAGGCTGCTGCCCACATCCACCAGCTCGTCCACCCTCCCGTCGGGCTTCTTCCCTCGCTCATCCGATGGTGTAGCCCAGGGACACAGACGGGCCTGGCTCTCCCCAGGGGCGAGCCTCTGGCGCCCGCTGGCACCCGCGTGCTCAGTCCTCTGCCGAGGAGGCCGAGGTCTCCAGAGGGGAGTGGCTCTGAGAACGAGGCCTGCAGCTGCTGGTCCCTCCCCACCCAGCCCGCTGCTTGCTCTCACCCGCACGACGTTTTGCCCTCCCTGCCTCGGAGCCCAGACTGCTGGCGGGCCCTGTGCTTGGTGACACCGCTTGGCAGACAAGGGCGCTGTGCTGTGTGACTCGCCCTCTGGCCTCCGCCCATCCTGTCGCCTGGATCTCAGTGGCCTGGGGCGGGAGCCCGTTCTGCTGTGGGCCCGGTGCCCCAGAGCCAACCCTGTTGGGGCTCCCCATCATGATTTGGAGGTCACCCCACTGTGCGACAACAGGCTGGTAGCTGCTCGGCTACAATGGCTGACTGAACTTACACTCGCTGGTTGGCATTGAACTCGCACGGTTCAAATGGAAATTGCACAGGTGGTTTTCCCTCTCAGTGCCAGTGTCAAGGTCAGATGGGAGCATTCGCTGGGTGGCCTCCGGCCGTCGGGGCACACAGACTGAGTTCGGTCACTCCAGCAGAGGGGTGCTGGGACCAGAGCTCCTCTGAGGCCGGGTGTCGGCAGGAAGGCGGAGGCCTGCCAGGAAGGCCTGCCAGGAAGTAACCGCCTTCGATGGGCGGTTACTTCGGCCTTTGCTCTCCTGTTCTCGCTTTTGTTTCTCCTGGCATTTGGGTGTTAATTTTTTTCAGAGAACTGTGTCGTCACACTTGGAGGCATTTAAGGTTGGGATCAGTGTAAATGAAGAAGCTGCATGTCCCTGGAGGCCCAACCCTCAGGGTGGGCGTGCCTGCTGCCTCTTCCCTGGGGCAGCCTGAGCCCTCTGCCCTCCTGCCTCTGGTCTCCCCGTCCTTCCCCACACACGCCATAGCGACCACAGGGCGAGACACTTGGAGCCCCGGTCCCACTGCTGCCCCCAAGGTCTGTCCTAGCCATGTTGGTCAAGGCCGGCCGGCCTCGTGGGGAGGGGGCCCCTTGGGCTGATGAGGCTTTGGGGCTGAACCTATACTGCTCACCATCTCCTGGCCGCCTGACCCCGCGAGGCTGCTTCACTCCTTGGGGGCTGGGGATGTGGAGGTAGCAGTGCACTTCCTCTGGGGTCCTGGGGGCCCTTGGCAAGACCAGGTTTATGGCATGTCGAGGCAGCCCAGGCCACCCAGGAGGCCCCGCCTTGCACAGAGTCTGGCTGCCAGGCACCTCCGTGTGTGCTCAGCTTGGAGTCACTCCTGCTGTGCACCTGGGTCTGGCCGTGGCTGTCAGGCGTTTCCATGTTGGTGTGCCGGGCGAAACTTAGTGCGGCACAAGCCAGGGCCCCCGAGAACTTGTCCTTCCTGGCCTGGATGGCGGCAGCCTGCCCGGTCTGGTCCTCCCCAGGGGCAGGGGCCAGGCCTCTGGGCCATCAGCACCAGGGGTGACGGTGACGGCCGCTGGCACGCGTGCCCACCTGAACCTCAGGCCTGCCAGGTGGTGGCTGGAGTCTGGAGAGGGTGGGCCAAATGCAGGCGGGCTGTGCGTGGGTGAGCCGGCGTCTACGGGGTGCTGGAGAAGGTCGTTCAAGCGTCTCCAGCTGCCGGGGGTGGGCTGTGGCCTCGCACTGTCCCTGGAAAGTGGCTGTTCGTGGGCTGGGAGTTTTGTGAATGAGACCACAGGGCTGGGCTACAGTGGCCCGTCAGGGCAGAGAGCCCGGACCCAGCTACCCACGCGGGTGCCTGCTCAGAAAGGCGCCGGTCGATGAGCGTGCCGCTGTCTCTGCCTTGAACTGAGAACTTGGTTTTGAACTCCCAGAGACTCACAGAAATGCCAGGGGCCTCAGAGGTCACTGTGAGCAAGGAACCTGGGGTTTAATTTTTTACGAGTCTCCTTTCTCTGCTTCAGAGGAAAGGCTGGGCTGCGTGGGGAGAACAGCCTGACGGAGGAGTCAGGGTGGGGGGTTGGGGGGCGGGACCATGTGGCCCGAGTCTGAGGGCAGGGGGCTGCGCTGCTCCCTCCTGGCCGGTCTGATCAGCCCACCGGCCTGCGAGGTGGGGGCGTCTGTTGGCAGGTGGTTTGCAGAACGAGTCTGGGCACTTTGGACTGGTCTCTGGAAACCGGAGACAGTGCCCTCTGTCTCCCACAGGGTTTACAGACAGAAGGAACCCCTCCTGACCTCTGCCCCTTTCCAGCCGCCTCCGGTTTGTCTGCCTCCCTCTTGGCCCGGGGGCCCACAGAAGGGCCTCTGGGCTTCACCTCTCGTGGGCTCTCTCTCCCTTCCCCACTCTTGGTCCTCCTCTGTCTGCCCTCCGCTCCTCCACGGAGGCGGGGCTCTGAGGGCCCCCTCTGCCTGGTCCCTTCCCTGCTCCCCCACACCTCCTCCCAGAGGGGTTATGCATATGCTTGGTCCTCTGCTGCTTGTCTCCTGAAGCCACCCTTCTCCCCGGGCTCTGCTTCCTCGTGGGTGCCTGCGCGGTCTTCCAGGGCTCTGCGGAGAAGTGGGGAGGATGCAGGCTGGGGTTAGGGGCGCAGGGAGCTCAGGCCAGATGGCAGCGGTGCCTCCCCAAGGGCGCAGGTAGGGGGCCCTGGTTCCTGAATTTGAAGATTTCAGCCTCTGGGTCCCCACAGCCCAGGAGATGGAGCTCCTTCCTGAAAGGCACCTCCTTGCTACTTCAGGGTCCCCCCTTCCCCACCCTACTGGAAGGAGGGCCTGGCAAGGTTGGGTGTGTGGGCAATGACCCTGGCCGTGTCCCCCGGGGGCCAGGGAATGAGTGGGTGGGCCCTGCCGTGGACCATTCCGGTGAGGCTCCGGGCAAGGTGTTCCGTAGCTGTGTCTGTCACCTGTGATACTGAGATCGGGTACTTCAGCCTGGTTTCTTCTAATTAACTGAGTGGTGGTGAAATGCTCAGGCCTCATGGCAGACTTGGGGAATGCAGGATGATGCAGGGCCTTGCCCGCCCACTGGCGTCCCTGCCTGTGTCCAGGATCCCCAGGTTGCCGTGTTCTCTGCGATCCCTTCCTCACTGGGCACAGCGGTTTGACCAAGCTGGGCCCAGCCCCCAGAGCCCCAAAAGGCTTGCTCCCCTGTTGTGCTGCTGGACTGTGACCAGCTGCAGGTTCCCTCCCATGTCTGTGCCTCCACAACCAGTGCCGTCCTCACCTCGGCAGACAACGCAAGTGTCTCCTCGTGACATGCTCCTGGTGACAGCACTTCTGTCTGATTGCTTTTGAGATTTTAAAGATTTCCTTTGGAAAGAGGTTTTTCTCTGCTTAAAGCAGTAGTGTGAATACTGTGCTTTCCACCACGCTCAGGTGCCACTGCCCCAGGCACCCTGTGGGGCCAGCTTCTCCCAGCCCTGCTCTTCCTGGCCCTCACCCCTCCTGGCCCTCGTCCTCAGTCCTTGACTCTCCCTGCTGAACTGGGTGGCCTCTGAGGAAGGCGTCAGAACCAGCAGAGGCGCAGGACAGCCCTGGGCAGGGCTGTGGAGGACCAGTGGCGGTTTGGGGAGCATCAAAGACCTAAGTGGAAAGGCACTTTGCCTCCACGTCAAGAGGTGGGGTCAGCCAGGGGTGGTGGGGAGTGAGACAGGCTCTACGAGTGGGTCAAACGTGCGTCCTGACCCAGGGTCTGAAGGGCTGGTCTGGCCACGCAGCACAGGCCGGGGGCCCAGAGGGCAAGGTGCTCAAGACAGGAAGGGCAGTGGCCCAGGTCTGTGGGCGTGGCCTCAACCAGCCTGGTCTAGCTGAGCCTGTGGGGCCTGGGCCTCCATGGAGAGCTCTGGCTGGGGTTCAGCTTCCGGGAGGGAGGGCCGGAGGGCCTGGGCTTCTGCACACCTGGCCCACTGACTCAGGGGAACACCTGCTCTGGTGATTGAGCTCATTCATGCCGACATCTTCCTCATTGTGTGTGGGACTGCACCTTCCCCCACGGCAGCTCTGGGATCACCCTGGGGGTTCGCTTGAAATCCAGAGAGGCCTGGAAGGCACCAAGCAGCTATTCAGAGTGCGGAAGCTATAGCGAGGGGCCGCACGTGCGGCTCTATTCTGGGACCCGAGGAGGGGTGGGGGCACAGCTGGGGTGCTGTGCTGTCCGGAGCTCACCCTGCCCTCGTGCCCTTTCTGTGCAGTGCCCGAGAGCTGGACAAGGTGCGACAGCAGCTGCAGGAGGAGCTGTGCCAGGTCAGTACTCAGCTGCTGGAGGAGAGGAAGAAGCGTGAGACGCATGAAGCCCTGGCCCGCCGGCTGCAGAAGCGCGTCCTGCTGCTGACCAAGGTATGGCGGTGGGGTCCAGGTGGGCAGTCGGCAGCACCCGCTCCTAGCGTTTCCTCTCTGGCACCTTGTCTGCCAGGATCTCCTCCGAACTCTGTGCACGGTTCTCCATGCGGTTTGTCCTTGCCTTGGACGCACACAGACGTGTTTGGGCCAGCATGCACCATCGCCTTGCTGGTAGCAGCACCCTCGCAGCGTGGGCGTTCTGTGCTCCTTCCCAATGATGGCCTGGAGGGGGCGCTGTCCCTGCTGGGGCTGAGCTGCCCCTGGACAGCTCTGTGCCCCAGCATGTGTCCCGGTCTCCCTTTGCCGCCAGGGCCGGAGTGCGAGTGCCACCGATGCCCAGATGGGTGGGGCGGACGCGCTCCAGCACCAGCCTCTGCTGTGGGTGGCACCCGGAGGCTCGGGACCCGGAGAACGTGGATGTCTGGCTCCAACGACTGGCTCCGGTGGCAGAGTTCACTGGCGTGTGAATTTGGGTTTCTGGGTGAGAAAGCTCATTTGAAATGCTGCCTCGGATGCTGTGATTGCAGAAGACGGGAAAAGGAAGGCCTGACTCTGTCCCCCGGTGCTGTGGAGGCCAGGGCGGTGTCTGGTGTGGCTCGCTGGGCAGAGGCCCATCCCGCCTGTCCGCGGGGTGTCCCACGTGGGCCCGTACTATTGTGTTCGCTGGCGCATCGCTGCTCCTGGTGAGAGTTGGGCCCCAGCTGCTCAAGTGCTGCTGGGGGTGCTCTGGCCGTCCTCGCTCGGCCCGTCCAGGGCCTCCCGTCACACAGACCGTGAGCGCAGCCTCCGAAGCCGTGTGCAGCAGACAGCCTGCAGGGCACACACCTCCAAGACGCACTGCGTCCTCGCCATCCAGCCCACGGGGCTGCGTCTCCAGCTCAGGGCGTCTTCCTGCTGGTGCGCCTGTGGCAGGTGGCCTGGCCGTGAGAAGCGCTGTCTCCCCCTTTTATGAGAACGCCCCCTGGCAGGCACTTCCACTTGGGGGGGAGCCCTGGGGCCCTGAGCAGGTGAGGAGAGGTGCTGGGCGCAGAGCCCCCTGGTGGGTGCCATGCACCTTGCTGCCTCTCCTGTCACCGCCAGGCCTCCCTCATGGGACATTGGTGGCTGCTGGCATTTTGAATTCTCAGTTTTTTGTTTTGTCACAGCTCTGAGTGTAGCTAAGTGACTCACAGGACCTCTGGGAGGCAGATGTGTTGGGCAGGGCCCTGTCTGCTGTCCCTGGGTGACTGAGCGTGTTAGCTGAGGCGTCACTCACGGCAGTGGGGCCCAGGGCCATGTGACAGACCCCCAGGAAGCAGTGCCCCCACCCCGTGGGGTCGCCGGGTCGCAGCGCGGGTGCTGGCATGGCCGATGGCTGGAACAAGACCCCTCCCCTTTGAAGAAAGCAGACTGAGCCCACGTGTCCCCTGTAGATTGTGGGTGCCGCCGCTGCTCTGGGTGCCCCACGTCCTTCTCCTTCCACACACGTCTTCGGAGCCTGTGTGTGCTTCCTCCCCTTTCTGGAGGCGTTTCTCGCATGCAGCCGCCTTCAGCGCCAAAAGCGTGCTCGCAGGCTGCGGGCCGCAGGGAGGGAAGCACTCCGACTTGCGTCGCCTGCACTTCTTTCTCAAGCAAGCATCCTCGTGGCTGCCCAGCTGGCTCTGTCTCAGGGTGCTCTCCCCCGCCTGCTCCCCTAGCCCCCCACTGGGGCGTCCAGCTAGGCACGTCCAGGCCCAAGGTGGCGTGGAGATGGGGGGTGGGGGAGCGCTCCCCAGCTGGAAAGGGTGGGCTGGGGTCAGGTGTGCGTTTACTGGTTGTTCCTGCTGCTGCCAAGCACCTCCCCCCTCCCCGAGTCCAGCCCACACACGTTCCCTCTGCGCACTGGCGTTCGCTTCATGTGGAGATGGTGAGACTGTGTATCTGGAAACCTCCCAGTTTGGGGCCTCGGAGGTGGGTGGGCAGGCACCTGGGCTGTGCAGGTGTCTGGTGCCCCTGGGTGCCGACCGGCGCACGGTCTGCCTGTGTGCGGGAGTCCCAGCTGGCCCTGCGGGACCAGGACTGAGGCAACCCCCTGCCAAGGAGGACAGGGGTTACTGAACCACAGCACAGTCAGCTCTCTCCTCCTGGTAGGGGGAGAGTCCCCACCGCTATGGTGTCTCACACAGACAGACGCCCTTTGTCATGTCCTGGCCCGCTCACCTGGCATGTGGTCTTGGGGGTTCTGCCAAGGGGTGCTGAGCTGATGTGACCCTTGCTCCTTCCAACTTGAATGGGACTGTGGCGCCTCCTGCTGCTGGCCTCAGCTAACGCCTGGCTGACACTGGGCATCTTCCCGGGGCACGCTGGCCTCCGCTGCCTGTCCCCCGCCACATTTGACTGTGACCGTGCTCTCGGGCCAGCCCACTGTGCAAGGATGGCCCATGGTAGGACTGCAGCCCCCCTACCCACCAGGTCTCCGGAGCTCTGGCCTCCCAAGGTGCCGTCTCAGCATGCCAAGAGCACTGACGAGGAGGCAGGGGATGGTGCGGGGGCCCTGCCGAGTGCCAGGCCACATGCCCTGTGTGTCTGCCCCTGCCTGCCCCCTCCACATCCCACAGGGCCAGAGGCCCGCCAGGGAGCTGCTCCCAGACGCAGCGCAGAGCTCCGGGGCTCGGGGCCGAGACGCTCAGTGTGCAGGGCCCAGGGCTCGCATCACATGCTCGATAGGGCCCCTGACTTGCAGGGAAACGGCGTGACAAAACCAGCTCCTACAGACTCCGCTCTGCATATCACCAGTGCTGTGACGAGGCGGCGCCATCCCAGGGGCTGGTCACGGCTGCTCAGGGGCCCTTACTCCGGGAGGGCTCGCAGCGTGCACTTGCTGAGCCCTGTGAGCCGGACACCCACTCTGGCGCCGTCTGGCGTCGTGGCACCGGCAGGTTGGGAGGCAGGTGCTGTGTGGTCTCCTGCGCTGTCCTTACCTCTGCGCCCTAGCACGCCCAGCTGACGGGATGTGCCTGGTCTGGACCTCTGTGCTGCCCCTGGCCTGGGCCCTCGCTGCCTGTCCTGCTGGCCCGGCCCCCAGAGGGCATCCTGGGGCAGCCCCATTGTGCTGGCCTTGCAGCTGCCCCCCATCCCCCAGCCCTGGCTGCTCGTGCTGCCCCATGGGGGAGCCACGGTTCAGATTCAGACCCTGCTTTCTTCTTATGGAAGACACCCCCCATTTTGCCAGACCCCTCAGGAAGCCTGGGGTGGGGTGGTGAGCTGTCCCCCGGCCAGGGTCTCTAGTCAGTGGTTGTCTGCTCCGGGCACGGGTCACTCGCCCTACAGAGAGGAAGGGTCCCTCTCAGTTTTCCCGTTGGATTTTTGGGCGGTGGTAGTGCCCTTTCAGCTTACCTTTCTAGTCTCGTGTTTCTGTTACATCCATTTAAGTAAAAAACAAAACCACGCCACCCGTTTGTTATGGGAAATTACCATTTGCATTTATTAGAAAGCCAGTGTTCCACGGAGGGGCGTGGGGCAGCTGGACCTGGGCCACAGTAGAAAAAAGTTTCAAAGAGCGAAGCAGTTCTGGGAAATACAGTGACATCAAACAAAATTCCTTTTATTTCTGCCCCAAACTTAAGGTGTTCACTGAGTTTGTGGAAGTGGGAGGAGAGGTGCTGTGGCCTGCCTCCAGCCGCTGCTGAAGGTGGGCCCGAGGAGAGAGGCGGGGCTGGAGGAGCAGGTGACCCGCTGCCCAAGGGCCTGCTTCCCTCTCCTGGGTTTGGGTGGTTTGGAAGCTGCACACTGCAGGATTCAGGCAACACCTCTTCGTGCCTCGGTAACTTCCAGGCTCTCTTGGAAGCGGGCCTCTGCCTACACCCGTCCACCAGGGCCCCTGGGCTGCAGCCTCCTCACTTCTGGGGGGTCCCGAGGGGGGAGGCCCCAGCGGCTCCTCCAGCAGTGGTCCTTGTGGGCCCTCCCAGGCACCATCCCCTTGTTCTATGTGTGGGGGGTCTCGGGTAGCTCCTGGTTGTGTCTGACCCTCAGGTGCCCTCCGCACTTGTTCTTGCTCCCCGCCCTCCCTTGCGTCCCCGGGGGCCGGCAGCCCGTCATCCCCGGAGCACAGCACACAGGCTGGTCTCCTTCCCTGTGCTGCCCCTTCCCCGCAGAGCGTCACCCTGGGCCTCCCCAGTCCTGTGGCCCCTGTGAGCACTTGTGGCGCACACGTCGGTGTGTGTGGGCCCTCTGAGAGGCAGGCGTGCGACGGTGAGCAGTAACGAGACGTTAAGTCCATGTGTGAGTGAGTGCTGTATAAAGTTACTCATGCAAGTCAGCAGCAACAGGACCGCCACTGTGTTCCCCACACGCCTGTGTCGTCCTGCACCCTGGGTCCTGGCTCCCTGTCCTCGGATCTTGGCCCTGCCAGGCTGGCCCTTGCGGGTGCAGGGCCCAGCCTGCTGACCGCCTGCACCAGCGGGCCTGTGAGGTCAGGCCGGCCCTTTGTGCCCTTCCTGGGCCTTGCCTCTCAGATGCCGCTGCCCGCAGGGGCAGCAACACTCCCCAGAGGATGCCAGTCGGCCTGGAGCCCAGAGCCCGGCTCCAGAGAGTCTGGGCCACGACAGCTCACCACGCCAGGGCCAGCGGTGCAGTCTCGTCTTCATTTACAATTTTAACGTGCGGTTCGTGGGTTTTTCCCCACGTGGAATTTGAGTTTCTGACGTGCTGCACTGAAGCAGGGTCTTGTTCAGTGAGCAGCTTGCCCTCTCTCGAGGGGGGCCCGGGGTGAGGGGCATCCCAGGCGGAGGGACCAAGGCCTTCCCTGGGAGAGGCTGTCATTTCCGAGCATACGGCTGGCACCAGGAGTGGCGGAGGCACAGGATGGAGGCAGCCTGTCAGGGGCAGCCCGGCCTGGTGGGCCTCTGCACCGGGGCATGTGTGGCCTCCCCTGCCAGCGGGCTTGTCCTGTGGAGTCGGAGGGCAACGGGCAGGCCCAGGCTGCTCCAGCTGGCTTGCGTCCTTGTCCGAGATTGAAAATCCCCTCTCGTCGTCGTGGTGGCCTGTTCGCATCTCAACTCAATTTCGAAGAAACCCAAATCTTTGAATAACCTTCATCCTGAAAGGAAAGGAAGTTGGCTGCAGGTGAAAATTGATGGTCACACTCAAAGACACAGTTCCCTGCCAGGCAGCCTCCCAAGTGTTCCAGCTAAAAATAGCTGCAGCATCCTGCTGCGGTCTGAACTGTCTCCAGGCTGCTCCTGGTGACGCTCTCCGAGCTCGGGAGAGGCCCAGCCGCCTCCACCACTCCTGCCCTTGTCCCGCGGCATCCTGGCCTGGCTGGCCTGCTGAGGGTCGGGCCAGCACTTTGGGGGTGCTGGGCAGCGCTCTCCAACCCACCTCCACCCCCACGGGCTGTCTTGGCGTGGCAGCCCCGTGCCGGTGCTGTCCCGGGAGCTGGCACGTGTGGGCGAGTGTGTGCCCGTGGTGTGTGGCCCGTTGGGCCTCCTGGTTTTCATGCTCGTCTGCCTAGGAGGCTCCCAACAGGGGCCGGCTTTGCCGTCGCTTGGCCTCCCCCGGCCTGCCCTCCACAGCTCACCAGCACCGTCTCAACAGTCTGCATCTCCAAAACGAGGGACGCCGTGGAGCGCTCACTCTGTGCCAGGCCTCACCACGCAGTGAGGTTGGCGTGTGTCGTCCTTGCCTCGGGCGGTTTTCTAGTCTATGCGTGCCGCACACAAGGCTGGGGCCTGAAGTCAGGCACCATCCAGTGGGCAGCAGGGGCAGCTGACGTTCCACAGTTGGCCTGTGATCATCGGTGTTTGATGACCTCGCTCGAAGGTTCTGTCGGAAATTCCCCGCATTAGTGTCTGTGACGTCCCTCTTTGTGGAGGGAGTGTGGGCGGGGGCTGGGCAGTGTGCCCAGGACAGGGAGGGGAGGCTCCGCCCATGTCCAGCTCCACCCTCTGACACCTGCGTGGGCCCCCATGCCTGCCCCCCGTGTTGTCAGTGGGGTGTCAGAGTGCGTGGGAATGAGTACACACACGAATGTGTGTGTGTGATTGTGTGCACACGTGAGCTGCATGTGTGTGAAGGCATGTGTGCCTGCGTGCATGCCCACGAGTGTGTTTCCGTTCCAGAAAGCTAGATTTTTAATGCGGTTGGGCTGCTTTCCCACGAGGCCCTCCGGGAGCACCGGGCCCAGTGGGCGGGCCGGCCCCAGCTCTGCAGTGCCATCAGACAGCAGTCGAGCAGGGTGAGCTCACAGACACTGTGTGGGCCTGGGCGGCGGGGTTGCATTGTCCATCATCTGGTGGGAGACCGTCGAGTGCTGGGAGTGTGGTTTGCAGCCAGTGTTCCTTTGGTTAACTCTGCCTGGAAAGGTCCAAATTGCCCCCAGGATGGTGGGGCACTCCTCCAACCAGAGCTGGCCCAGCACGGTCCCCAAGCTGGGCTGCAGAGCCTCACCCCATGGGTGGACCACTGCTTAGGCAACTGGGTGTCCGTTCTGCCCCAGATGCTCTGGCTGCGGGCCGAGGCAAGGGGCAACTCTGGGTTCCTTGCCAGAGCTGAGTGCTTGTATGCTCGGGGTCATGTCCAGCTCCGCCCCGTGTCTAGAGAGGGGGTGTGTGGGACTGAGATTTGTCCTCAGTGCCTGGGGCCTCGATGGAGAGCTCGGCCGAAGACCCTTGGCCCAGGAGGACGGGCACAGCAGAGAAGAGCTGGGGGGTGCCCTGGGGGTCTGCAGTGGAGCCGGCCCTGTCCTGTACTGAGTCTCCACCTTTTATCTTCTCCATCTGCACAATGGGTCCGTGGGAGGCCACTGGGAGGTGGCACAGGGGACTGACCAGGCTTTGTGGCCAGCAGACACCTGGCTTCCCAGGAACTCAGGTGTGACTGGCTGCCCTGTCCATTCTGTGCTTGTGGAATCGGTGAGGGGTGACAGCAGGTCCCCGAAGGGCACTGTGCTCTCTGGCCCGAGGCTGGTGTTGGCTCTTGCTCCTCGCTTGACTGATGCGTCACAGCATCACGCTCTGTGCAGTCAGAGCTGGCTGGGAGGCACGTGTGTGTGGTGGGGCTGGTGTCGCCCCTGCTGTGCCACCACACCACCCGGGGACATGGCTCCAACAGGGTGCCCAAGCTGGCACTCATGCCCCCGCCCTGTGGGGGCCTGGTCTCTGGAGAAATGGGAGAGTTAGGACGGTTCCCGACTGGCCCCGTCTCGGTTTTCAGTTCTTCTTGCCTGGAAGTGTGAAGTGACTTTCACTGCACCCAAAGGTTTCACTCCTCCTTGCCCTCCAGCATCCAGCCAGGAGAGATGGCGGCTCAGTCAGCATGAGTCTGGTGAGCGGGCCTTGGAGGAGGAGGAGGAGGAGACGGGGCTGCGGAGGCCAGGGGCACGTGGTCCAGGGGTCTGGACTTCCCACACACGCTCTCTGGCCTGCAGAGCCATGCGGTTGAGGTGAGCCGTGGTCTGTGCTCACACGGGGGGCATGCCTCTGCTCCGGGGGTCATGCCGTTGGTGCAGCAGGGGTCCCTCACCCAGTGCCCACCCTGGACCATCAGGTTCCTGGGGGCTTTCAGAGACAGGTGGTGTGGCGGGAGCTGAGGCTGTGGGCTTGAAGGAGCTGTCTGGCCCTAGCCGGCTGCTGACAGCTGGGCTCCCAGCTGCCCTGCACTGCAGAGATCATTGCCTGCTGTGGCTGTGGGGGGCGTGTGGGCGTACAGGGCGGGGGGGTGACCCCCGGAGCAGTGTGCTTTTCACTGCTGTTGTGTCTGCCCCATGCTCCCCAGGGCTGGGGCTGAAGGCTGGCAGGCCTTCCCTGTGGAGCGCCTGGTGCCAACCTCTGCGAGGGTCTGGCTGAGCGTCGAGCGCTGCCGGTGACAAATGGCCCCCTGTCCTCTGAGGGGCTCAGTTGGACTCCAACCTCAGTGAGTGACATCCTGTTTCCCAGGCTTCCTCGGGGCTCTCTAATGTGCTTTCGTGAAGGGCTTCACACACGGTGTCACAAGAGTCTGGATAGAGCAGACCCACCAGTCGGCCTCCCTAGTGATCCCTGTCGGCCTCCAGTCCCAGGGACGCTGCTGGCCTCCCTCCACCCCGGGAGCCCACAGGGGTGGTGACGTGTGAGTGTGTGTGTACACTAGGGAGCGTTGGGGAGGGGGGCGGCACTCTGTAGTGGGAGGGGCCTCTCCCTTCTGCACAAAGTGACAGGGCTACGGACCCCCATCCTGTCGCCACCTGCCAGGGGCTCCGAGCCCAGAGCCTGAACAGTGCAGACTGCAGCAGGTGTGGGTCAGGTCCAGCCCCCCAACTCCCGTGCTCCCCCCCCACACTCCCTGTGACCCCAGCTCCTGGAGGCGGAGTCAGAGCCACCTGGCCAAGCCCCGGTCCTACGGGCCACGCGGCTCGGGGCACACAACTCCCTTTGGAGCCTCTGCCTCCCCCATGGGGCTCAGGGGGCGTGCGCAGTGTCCCTTGGCGCTCCCTCGAGGGGGTGTGAGTGGGCCCAGGGGCTCTGTGGGCTCACAGGGCGTATCCTTAGTGTGGGGCTGCCAGCGCCTTCGCTGCACTTTGGGTCGCTTCCTGCTCATGGTTCCTGCCGGCCGTGGGCACCTCCCTCCTGTGCTGCTCTTGTGCCTCTAGCTGCCAGACTGTGCTTGGGGCTCCCCTGTGGGTGCCTGCCCCCATGGGTGCCTGCTCTGTGCTCTTGGGTGTGCCAGAAGCCAGGCTGTGCCCAGAGCGTGGCCAGCTTGCCGTGTGCGGCAGGGCCTGGTGCCTTGGGCTCACCCTCAGCGGCCAGCGCCCCTCGGCGTCCCCATGACCATGGACTGGGCAGGGCTGCCCTCTGGGCAGCGGGCATGTTGGAGAGCACTGGACCCTGGCGTTCCCTGGGACCAGGACGCTTCCAGCAGGTGCTGACCTCTCACATTCAAGGGTGAGGCCAGGGCCTCTACAAGGCTGTTTGTGAGCACTGCCAAGACCAGGGATCGTGCTCAGCAAGCAGGAACCCCACTGCCCCCACCACCCAGGCCTGGCTGAGTAGAGTGTCCCTGAATCCCAGTTGGCAGCCACACACAGCACTTTGTGGGGCTGGCTGTCGCCAGCCCCCACAGCAGGACTCCCCAGACCACAGGGAGCATCCCCGGGCAGGCTGAGGTGTGGGTTTTCAGGGTCGGCATCAGTTAAAGAGCTTCTCTGCCCCCTCCTCTGGCTGCCAGCTGTGGGCATACAGTGTGGGCCCTGTGCCTGGAGTGTGTGGGGGTCAGCTCCAGCACGTGGCTGTCTGCAGGAGTTCGGGGGGGCATCAGCATGGCGCCATGTGTTCGTATTGTGTCCCTGCGGACAGTGAGGGGGTGGGGGACGACGCTTCTCCAAGTCAGGCGCAGTCATTGTAAAGCACAATGTTTTCCGAGCTGTCTCCACGGCCGACTTGAGTTTTCCCTACCAAGGCTCCATCTCACACTGCATAATTGAATGCATTATGCGATACCTTTGCATGCTGCAGCTCTGCAAACACAGAGGACGCAGGGAGCTGTCTTTCCCCAAAGCCTGTCCTCTGTGGTAGAGGGGGCTCAGCCGCAGAGGGGCCACGGGCTTCGAGGACCTCGTCTGTGCACTGGAGCTCATGAAGTGTTCAGTGGAGACTCGGAGGGATGTCATTCCTTCATGGGGTGCCTTCCTGTGCAGAGCTCCATGGGCCTCAGTTTCGAGGTGTCTATGTGTGTGTTCTCCTCAGTAGTAGAGATCCCCCTACCCAGGCAACTTTTCTGGGTGACCGTTCTCCTGCCCTGTGCTGGCATTTGTGGGGGACTTTGGTGTCAGGTTGGCAGGGGAGGAGAGGCCCCTCAGTGAGTTTCTTCTTCAGCACCATCCCCACCGTGGGCCACCGAGGTGGTCGATGGCATCTCTGTGACCTGGGAGTGACCGTTTCTGATGGCGTCTTCCCTTCCTCAGACAGAGAGAGGGCCTGTCACTGAATTAGATGCTGTCAAGGGCGTCCTCATCTGCTGTCGTTCACATGCATCCAGTGCCACTTGGGAACCAGGGGCTGGGCTAGGCACCCCTTTAGCCCAGGACGGAGCTGCTTAGGCTGGCACCTCGCATGGCGCCCAGACCTGGGTGGTGCGTGTTCCCGGCTGAAGGAGCCATTGGGACGTGCAGCCAGGACTTCCACTTCCAGGAAGGCAGAGGCGATGGACCCCCGACCCCAGCCGGGTTCCAGAGTATAGAATGCAGAGAACAGAGAGAGACCGGGGCAGCACACACAGAGCAGACGCAGCAGACTCAGAGGGCAGAGGCTGGGGAGCTGGGAGCCTCCCTGCGTGTGCTGGACTCCACGCTGAGGGCGTCAGCGGCCCAGGGTGCCAGGGTGCGGACAGAAGATGCCCTGACCGGAGAACGGGCAGCAGTCCTCGCCGGACAGGACACTCAGGACAGTGCCTGGGACCACAGACCAAAACCAGTGCCGTTCAAGAGCAGTGGCAGGGTGGAGGGAGCCGAGGGGGAAGGGCAGCCTTGGACAGAGAGCAGCGACCCTCCCCCGTCTGAGTGGCCAGCAGCCTGCAGCGCTGCGGCACCGCACCTACAGACCTGGGGTCCCTGGGCCCTGCCGGTGGCGTCCTGGAGGCAGCAGGGAGGTGCCGGGGGCTAGTTCACCCCTTTACCACTGAAGGGCCTGTTTGGGTTTTGTGTTCTTCTCAGGTCAGTTTTGGTGCCAGGTGCCTTCCAAGGACGTGTCTGTTTCACCAGGTCACTTCATTTCGGCACGCACTGCAGCAGTCCCCCTCTGCTGCCCTTCTGTTCAGGTGATGTTGGGGACACCGGCTCCCCTTCCTTCCCAACTTCATGAGTCTCAGACCTCTCCCTTTTGGGGGGGTTCAGTCTGGCTAACAGTTTATCAATTTTACTGATCTTTTCAAAAGACCACCTTTTGGCTCAGCTGATCTTTTCTGTTGTTTTCTTACTTTGTATTTAATTTGTTATAGTTTTCTTCCTGCTTGTTTTGGGTCAACCAATATTTGAGAGAGATGCAAAACCAATTCAATGGAAGAAGGGTGATCTTTCCAATAAATCCTGCTGGAACAGTTTGACATGCAGAGGCAAAAAGTGGACCTTAGTCAAAACCTCGCACTTTGTACAAAAATTAACTCAAACTGAATCACGCACCTACGTGCAGAACATGAGTATGAAACAATTTCAAGGTCAGAGAAAACCTTCAGGATGTGGGCAGGTCTTCACGGTCTTAGCCCTTTGCCGAGAGCACGACCCCCAGGAGAGGCGGGATAAAGAGGGTGGAGTGCAGTGGGTGAGGACTAAAACCCGTGCCCAGGAACGGTGCTGGTCAGGGGTGGGCAGGTGGAGTGCAGACGGGGGGCGAACGTGGCACACCACTCACTGGCGAAAACACCCACCCAAGTGCATGGAGAGCCCCCCCCCCCGCCCCCCGAGAGCTGATCATGTATCATGTGAGAACAGCTCGGGGATGTTGCTGCCCCGAGGCAAAGGGTCGCTGCCCACCTGTCAGGATGCTCCACTGCAGTGGGCTGTCCATACCTGGTGCTGCCAGGGATGCCGGGGCAGGGGTTGGGGGACCTCTTGCCCGTCACTGGTGAACTCAGAAATGTGACTGACAGTTTGTAGAGACTGAGTGGCAGTGACCCTGTGACCCAGCAGTGGCACTCTGGGCTGCATCCCCAAGGACCGGCACTTGGGTCCACACTCAGCTTCCTGTGCAGCAGCCCGGATGGAGCAGGCCGGTGTCCTCGGGGGTGGACTCGAACCACAGCTGTGCGGCCTGCAGTCAGGATTGGTCAGGCCCAGCAGGCCCCCGCCCCGCAGCGCCTCCAGCCACCGTGTCTGCTCTCTCGGGCTTTTCCACCTCCGGGTGCGGACTCAGGGTGCAGACTCAGGGTGGGGGTGGTTGGTTCACCTGGGGAGTTTCTGTCCCTCCAGAGCCCACCCTGAGTCTCAGGCTCCGTGTCTGCAGAGTGCGGGCAGGGTTGGCAAGGGTCCTGACCCTTTAACACGCATAGTGCCTCTCACTTCCCTCGGTCACGGACTGCATGTCGAGCAGAGTTTGGAGAAAAGTGGAGAGAAGACTGTCGAAAAGACGTAGCTCTTTACCCGGAGGCAGCACTCAAGTCCTATTTGTAAACATCCCTTCGTTTCTGCCTCCTTCTGTCCCTCCCCCCTCCCCCCACCCCCCACCCATGCGTCTCCCAGTCACCACTGATGCACTCGGTGGTGACTGCCAGCCCGCTCGTTCCCCCCATGCCGGGGCTGTGGGCTCAGCTGTGCCCCGCAGGTGTCTCGGGCACTAGGAGAACCACCATGAGCAGGACATGCAAGACCTGTTTGTGTCCTTGTCTGTCACTTAGCATCTTGTTGGGACAACTGCTTGTGTCATTGAGCAGTCTTTGAGGACGAGGCCCTCCGGGCCCCTGTGGTTTCTGCACGCAGATGTGCTGGTATCAGACTCTCCTCTCTGGGAAGCGGAGACGGATTCTACTTGGTCACTGTTCTGCTGGCATGACCAGCATCCCTGGGCGTGGCTCTGGGTCCTTCTCTCTAACTCGTCTCTGTGGACGACTGGATCGCAGCTCCTGCTTACTGGGCGGGGACACTGCAGATGTCCCCTCAGTCCTGCCCCAAGTGTCAGCCTCTCCATCCCGCCTCTCTGGGTGGGGGGTGGCCCCACGGGCTCCTCCCCTTTCAGTCCACTGCTGCTCGTTCTGCCTGGCTTGCTGTGGGGGTGTTGGCAGGCTGCTCACGGCCTTGAAAGTGGTGCCGTGTGTCTGTGGCACACGGCTTCCCTGGTCGTCTTTTCCATCTTGTTTGTGCCAGCATTCAGGGGCGCATGGGGGCTCCAATGGCACACCGCGAGCCGGTCTCGCCCAGCGCCGCACCCCCACTGCTCCCAGGCCGGAAGCCGTCCTCGCCCTCCAGAGCGCTGGCCCACCTGTGTCCACTCTAGTTGCCATGACATGGGTGGGCCCGTTCAATCCGAACCTCCCCCGTCTTCTCTGTGCATTGGGGCGGTCACAGCCCGGAGCTCTGGGGGGTCTGCGGCCTGCCGGGCCTCAGTGCTGCTGCAGAGGGGTCCTCGGAGGTGGCAATCTCCTCATGGGGCTGCACTGCCCTGAGCCCCCACTCCTGCGCACTTCTTCCCATGGAAGCAAGCGAACGCCTGCGCCTTCCTGCGAGCACCAGCCCTGTCCTCCTCGTGAGGGTGGGCCGGCCCTGCTGACCACAGATAAGCAGCACCCCGTGGATGCAGGGCACTCAGAATGGTGACACAGAGTGTGGAAGCAGGCAGGAGGAGCCATCAGGAGCTCTCGTGAAGCCTGTGGCCGCGTGTCCACACCCCAGCCTGAGTGGCGGGAGAGGCCCGTGATGGAGGGCTCCAGAGTGGGGTCCGTTATCTCAGCAGCCAGAGGGCCACGTACAGAGGGGTGCAGCTGCAGAGCCCCTTACCTGGGGGCTGCGAGGGCGTGGAACAGCAAGGGCACAGGAGCAGCTTCAGTGCCCTTGGAGCCGTTGCGCAGGTGCCTGGGTGCGAGGCAGGGACCCAGCTGGAGAAGCAGCCCCTCATGCGCCCACTGGGCCCCGCGCCCCAACCTGGGCGGAGGCACATGGCTGCGATCACAGAGTGGGGGGGGCTCCTGCCTTTTCCTCACCGGGCACGGCCTGGCAGAGGATAGGGGCCACGCAGTAAGAGAGCACATCTCCCCTGCCCCACGGAGCTGGCCCTGCAGGTGGGGAGGTGGACAGAGAGAGCGGGGGAGTGTGGAGCTGGGACACCCCTGACGGCCGTGTCCTGGGGCTGCACGCAGCAGCTGGGGAAGGGGGTCCCCAAGACAGCATCAGTGCACTGGGCGTGGGCGGTTCTGGGCTTGTTGGGCCAGAGGGGCTTGGGAGGGCAGGAGTGCCAGTGGTGAGCCCCAGCAGGGGGAGTGTCTGCATGGGTGTCAGTGACCTCGCAGTGTCCCTGTGAAGGGGTCATTCCCTCCTTGAAGTGAGTTTGCAGTGGGAGCTCATTCCTCTTCTGCGGCTGAGAGAGCTGAGGCCGACCGAGGGCTTGCCACTGACGGCTGACCCTCTGGCACACGGGGTCAAAGCGCATGGGCCCGCTCACGTGCAGGTGTTTCACTCAGCGTGCTGGAAGAATTCGGAGCCCCTTGCTCTGTGTGGCAGTCGTGTGACCAGCAGTGTTGGGGCTGCGTCCTCGTGCGGGAGCCAGCGTCCCTGTGGAGAGACAGGGTGTCTTCCCACTGTGCCATCAGCGGGGTTGCGGGACCTGTGGGAGGCGTGGGTGGCGGCATGACAGACCACTCGCTCCGTCAGCAGACATCACGTGCTCTTCCGCAGCACTGTCTGCCGACGGCCTGCCTCCTCCTGTGGGCTCTGCCATGAGATGCAGACCGAGACGCGGGCAATGCAGCACCAGGGCCGCTCAGCGTCTCTGTCACTGCTGCAGCTCCCAGGCGGCGTGGCCACCCGTCCTGTGCTGCCTGGGTCATCGGAAGCGGCACGGGAGGGGCAGGTGCCCACACGCCTGCACTGGTCTGCACCAGTCCGGGTCCCTGTGCCAGCCCGGGCCTGGGTACATTGGTGTGGTGTGCAGAGAGCGGGCGTCGTGTCAGTCTGCTGTCTCTCCCCTGGGCCTGGCGTGGGCCCAGCACCACGTGGGGAGTTGAGGGCATTGTTGGCTCAGTAAGTGACATCGGATGGCTGGCTGTGAGCCGCTCAGATGCAAGCCCATCCCGCATCTTGCACTGCCTTCAGGGTGCGCGGAGCCTGGCATGAGCGCCCGGCTGCAGCTGTGGGCGCTGGGCTTGCTCTCAGGAGGCTGGGGGCGGGTGTGGGGCCTGTGGGGCCCACGTGGATGCCTGTGCAGGACCAGGCTGGAGGCAGGGCTCAGGAAGCCCTCTGCCTGGGCCGTTCAGGGGTGTCCCGAGAGGCACACCCCACCTCTCCACGTGGCTAGAGGTGTCGTGGCCCTGAGTGCAGTGGCGGCGCCCGCCACGGCCCACCCTGTCATCACTGTGCCCTCCCCTCCCCTCCCTTCCCGCTCACACCTGCCCCTCCCTGGCCCAGTGCTTAGAGAGCAGCTCGGCCTCCCCTCTGGGTGACCAGAAGCAGCCGCCCTGTGGGGTGGGTGCCTGGGGAGAGCTGTGGACACGGACCACCTGGCTCCGTGGCCGCTGACTGCCTGCACCAGGCGGGGCTGATGCGGAGAGCTCTGCTGTGCGCTAACTTGGAGCCATAGTGCCATCCGAGTGTCCATGCCCCTTTTTGGCCCCAACAAAGGGTGCAGGCTCTCCCTCCCTGTGGAGTGGGTGTAGCTGTCAGTTCTGTCACTGGTGTGAGGGCTGGGGGCCAGGATAGGACCCATGCCAGGGGGAGCGGGAGAACGCCAGCGCCTGGCCCCCAGCTGCTCTGCAGGTGGGTCCGATGCTTCTGTCAGTCATTGCTCAGTGGAGCTGGTATTTACTGGATGCCTGGTTGGCACTAGATTCCCAGTGTGGAGGGTGCACCGCGTGAGCCGGTGCCAAGGTCGCCAGTACAGATCCCAGCCCTGGGGAGGGCCAGTGAGTGTGCATCCAGGTCACCACTCTGTGAGGACTGCTGCCAAGACTTCACGGTGCCACGGTGGTTGGACTTCGAGCCACTGCTTCCATCTGACTTGCACCTTGCTTTGCAGGTGGGGAAACTGAGGCTGGAGAGGGAGAGGGGCCTCTTGGAGGGGTGGAGCTAGCTTGTCTCTGAGCACCCGGCTCTCCTTTCTCTGTGTCCAAGTGATCAACTGGACTGTGCTGGACGCAGAGCCAGGCTGCTCCAGTAGCCACCCGTGGCCTGCAGTCCCACCGTCGTGACAATGCACACTGCGGGGACCTGTGGGGGGGTGTCACATCTCCCCCTGTGCTGGCAGCCTGGCCCTTCGAGTGAGCATCGGGCCGGACCCAGCTCTCTGAGGCGACACCCACGCAGCTGGTGGGGAGCTTGGAGCTGGGGAGCGCGTCACACAAGCAACATAAACGAAATGGAGTGTGTAACCAGCAGTGTGAGCGAGAAGGGAGATTGCTTCAGGAAATCTCAATTGATTCCACTCCCCCACACTAGGTGTTGCTGAGCTTTGTCAGGAGGAGGGAATTGTAAGAACATGGCTTGCTGGTGAGAAGTACAGAGCTCGTCCCCACTGCTCCGGCTCTGTGTGGGCGGGAGAGGGTGGCGGGGAGGTGGCACCGGAAGCCAGGCGGCCCGGGGCCTCCAGTGACTCACAACTATGCCTGCTCCCTGCACCTGGTGCCCCGCGTGGGCCTGGGGCAGTTGGGGACCCGACCGACCCTGTGCTGTGAGGCCGCCCGATGGCTGGCTGCCCTACAGGGGGTGCCTGGCAGTTTCAGACAAGACTCCTGGCGGGCCAGGCAGCCGTGCCCCCTTACAGGGCTGCTCTGCCTCTGGTGGCCAGCAGGGACACGCTCAGCGGACAGCGGCCTGCTGGGTGGTAATAGGTGTGTCGTCGTGAGGCGGGTGGGGACGGAGGGGCAAGACATGCCGAGCAGCAGACAAGGGGGTGGTCTTGGGAGACCAGCAGGGGTGCGGTCCGCATGTGGGGGGCTGGGCCACGTGGCAGCCCGCCATGGGCCTCATTGCCATGCACCAGCCTCTCAGGGAGGACCCCAACTCACTCCCCGCCTTCGAGCTTGGGGCAGACTTTCAGAGGGCGAGGCTGCCCGTCCTCCACACAGTGGCCCCTCAATGACCACTCTGGACACACATGTTCAGACATGTTCACAGGGTCGTGGGGGCAGGAGCAGGTGCTATGTGTGCTCAATCAACCTCATTTCCTTGGAGGAAGCCAAGCCGGAAGTGCGTTTGGGAACGGTATTCCCAAGTTCTGCACGCAAGTCAACAGCGTCATGTTTCTAAAATTGCCCTCTGAGTCCCTCACTGGTCCCGAGCTGGCCTCCCACCCCGAGGTGGGGAGTCTCGGGGCTCTGAGGGCCCAGGAACTTGTGACAGGAGAGGCTTTCTCTCCGCCCGGCGTGGAGCTGCACTGCCAGGCAGCAAAGGCATTGCATTGTGCGTGGAGGGTGGGGTGGGCCCTGCCAGCTGCTTCCCCTTTGTCTGTCCCTGTCAGCCCCCTCCCTCCTGGGGGTGGCTGCAGGGACAAGATGGGGTCACTGCTGCCGCTTCCAGGGAGCCCTCAGGTCCCTGTGCTCCTCCCAATATGTCCTTGGGGGAGTTTGGGGCAACGTCTAGAGTCTGCAGCTTCTCAGGAAGAAGGCCTGGGGACCCCGGACAGGAGACCACGGCCTCCTCGGGGCTGCCACCGGCCTGCAGGATGTTTGCTTTCTCTCCTGCCCCCTCCCTCCTGGCCCCCGCACCTCACTGGAAGCACAGCTCCTCGGTTGCCCCTCTCAGGGCTCTCTGCTCGGAAGTTCCAGGGGCCTCTTTCCAGGCCCCTGCCACCTCCTGCTCCTGGGGCCCACGTGGCTGTGCTCCCCATGGCTGAGTGTGTGGCCCTGGGCTCTGCCGCTGCCCATCTGGGGCCCCGGCGGGGGTCCTGGGCCAGAGGGTGGTGCGTGCGGTTTTCGAGGACAGGGCTTCCCGGTCACTCATGGAGGGGCGGGGGGCGAAGAGCCTGGTTTGTCACCAGCCTTCTCTCCCTGCCTCGACTCCTGGGGCCTGGGGAACATGGGGGGCTGTGGTGCCTGCCCCTTCTGCCTATGGCTGCCCTCGCATGTTTGGGGACGGTCACCGCCTGCCCACTGAGTCCCTGCTCAGGCTGCCAGGGTCGGGCCTGGCTACAGGGTGTGGCCACCCACTAGGCATTGGTGTCCCTTCTTGTCCTCCCTGTGGGGCTTCAGACAAGCAACTTGGCACCTCTGCGCCTCAGTTTCTTTTCCAGGAAACTATGGCCTGGGCCTGAGCTTAATTCTTACCCGTTTTCACACAAATTTCTCCTCCCCACTTCTCAGCACCCCGAAGCTCTTCATGCCCTTGGTTTCTTAAAAGAAGAAGGTGTTAGTTTGCCAAAACCTGCTTCACCTCTGCCATCCTCAGGTTTGGGTACCCGGTGGGCAGAGCTTCCAGGACATCTTTTCCCACCCTCGGTGCTGACCTACAGGGCTTAAGGCACACAAGGAGCGGGCAGGAAGCCAGTGACCGCAGTCCGGCCTTGAGCTGTGCGTCTGGGCACCCTTGTTGGCCAGCCCAGAGGTACTGCAGGCTGAAGCCTCAGCCGTCTGTGCCAGCGGGGCACAGGTCCACAGGTCGGGTGCAGACCCGCTGCCGCCCAGCCGCCCGCCTTGCCCCTGGCAAAGTGGGGTCTCAGCCGCCACCTTTGCCCCTCTGGGTGAGCAGCCCGGTGGGTGGGGATGGGCAAGGGCACCCTCCTGCCCCAACCCCGACCACTTTCACACTCGTTCAGTTGCTGCGAGTACATGAGGAGGAGACGCGGCAACTCCCCAGCGGGCCTGCCCTGGCCCCTGGAGTGATGCCCAGGGGAGTGTGTCCGGTGGGGGCTTCCCCGGGCACGTGTCTGCGCTTCCGCAGCAGCCTGGGCACCTGGCCGCTCAGCCAGTAGCTGCCACACTTGCTCCAGGGGAAGGAAGCAAACTTTCCCACAAGTGGACCAGTCATGAAAAAGTCGTCATCCAATCAAACCGGCACCACTCAGTGACAAAGCAGTTTCTCTGAAAGGTGCAGATGGCAAACCCTCAGTTTTACACTGTCCTCTCTGCTGGTCACATTCAGCCTGCAGATGTGGCGGGAGGGGGGCGAGGGGGCTTGTTGGGATTTATGGTCAATAAAGTCGCTGGTTGCAGTTTGTTTATAAGAGGAAGCCCCTCCCCGGCCCTCGAGTGGTAACTTGGTAACCAGCTCGAAATCATAAAAGTCAATGGGATGATAGAGGTTTTCAATAAAATTATGACACTCAATAAACCTTCCCGTGGAAACAAATTTTCCATGGATATGTGACCGGTTCCACTTGGATTTGTAACTTTAATTTCTTGCTTATTGAATTTTTTGTCATTAACTAATTACGAAGTCCATGCCAGGTGACGCTGAGTCACAGGCCCGAGAGGGAGGATGCACAGCGGCGGCTGGCAGCAGGCCGGTGGGCGCCAGGCTCTGGGGGAGGACAAGGGGTCTGAGGGCCCCTCGCCCTCCTCCTGCCCCACCTGGGGAGGAGGGGCTGGGCGCTGGGGGGCAGCATCTGCACACAGAGTAGCGGAGCAGTTGATGGGTCCCTGGGGGTGGGGGGGGTACCGACTGAGAGACCACCGAGTTGAAGGGAAACTTGGCCCCACACCTTGGGGGTGGGGGTGGTGTGGGGGCTTGCCCTGGGGTCTGGGAGAGTACCTGTGAGCCAGTGCTAGGGCTGGCTGTCCCTATATCCCACCTGGCCCCCTGCCATGGGGGCTGGGCCAGCCTCTTCCAGCAGTGACCCCCCTCAAACTCAGCTGCAGCAGGGGCATGCACCTGTCAGTGTGGACGAGATGGTCCTGCAGTCGACCGATCGTGGTGGGCCTCATCCGAGGGCAGCACTCCGCCACATCGCTGTGGCGGCATGGACTGCACAGCTGTCTTTGGAGACGAGTGGATGGCCCACCCCAACAGTCAGGGAGCCAAGGCTTGGGGCGGGCACCGGCCCAGCAGGCCTCTGAGCCACCCATCTGGGCTGTGCTGCCTGGACTGAGACTGTGGCCGCCCCGGCCGCGGCAGAGGGAGGCATGTGTGCATGAACTCCACAGGGGCAGCAGGGTTCGCCGGGCCGGCGCCATCTTCATGGCTGAGACTCTGCAACGAGCTCAGCAGGTGGATGGAGCTGTTGGTTTCTCGGTCCATCTGGACACCTGCTGCCTCCCTGCTCAAGTGGCTCTCCTTCCTGGGAGCCTGACTCTGGTGTTACTGGGTCAAGGTCAGGAGTCACAGGAGGCAAGGCACTCCAACCCCGTCCTAGCCTGGCCTCACTGATGATTTCCTGGGCTGTTTGTTGAGGCTCAAGGAGTCATACCAGCCCAGGACACTATCTGTGCCCAGGTAGAGGCGGGCTGGCTGAGCTGAGGTGGCCCCTTCTGAGCAGAGGAGGAGCTGTGTGCGGGCCCCACGTGGCGTCTTCTAGCACCCTGTCCCTGCAGCATCACGCCCCACCTCTCCCCTCCGGGCCTGACCACCAGTCCCCTGTGCCTATAGGAGCGGGACGGGATGCGCGCCATCCTGGGGTCCTATGACAGCGAGCTAGCGCCGGCCGAGCACTCGCCCCAGCTGACCCGGCGCATGCGCGAGGCGGAGGACATGGTGCAGAAGGTGCACGCCCACAGCTCGGAGATGGAGGTGAGTGTGCAGTGTGGGGGCACCACCCCCTGAAGGCCGAGCTGGGACTGCCCAAGCGTGTCTGCCTGGGCGCCTCTGCAACATCGGCTGCTTCGAGGCAGCATGCTGGCCTCCCTAGGGAGTGTCAGCGAGGGGAGGACCCCCAGCCGTCCTGGTGCTTCCGCACGGCAGCTTCTCCTGTCCACCAGCCATGTGCCCTCTCACCCGTCCATAGCCAGGCTGGCGGTCCTGACACCGCCAGGGCCACGTGTTCCGGTCATCTGGTGACGAGGGGCCAGCAGTGTCCTCGGCTCCTTGCCCAGCATGGTCACCTATCTTCCACTTGGCCACAGCCCTAGACTGGCAGCTGGGGCCCAGTGCTCCCTCGCAGGGGTCTGGTGCAGTTCACAAATGCAGAGGCAGCTGGCGGACAGGCCCCGCCACCCCCCTCTGTCAGTGCTCCGCCAGTCAGCGGCACGGGACCGCTCGTCACAGTGCGCCTGGCCTGGTCAGCAGAGCAGGTCCCTGACTTCCGCATCAGTGCAGCAGGCGGTCACCTAGCCTTCCCTTCTGTCTCCTGGAGTGATGGGAGAATTTGGGGAGGTGGAGGACGCCCCCAGCCCTGCCAGCCTCCCACCAGCTGCGTGTCCCTTTCTGCCATGGTCGTGGCTGTGGGAGCTCACACACTGTCCACACTGGGGCTCCAGTCACTCCCGCCTCCTCCTGATGGGCCCTCTGGAGGCCAGCGGCCCTTTGCTGGTCTCCTCTCTCTGCCCAGCACCCCGGCCTCCAGGTCTCTGTGGTGATGGAGACCCCACCCACAATTCCTGCTCCCCAGCACCCTCCATCTTTGAGGCTGGGCTACCCCAGAATCCAGCCTCAGTGCTCGGGACACTGGCTCTGTGCCCATCACAGCTTCAGGAACAGAGGCCCCAGCCATCCCGGTGAAGCCATTCATGGCCGAGGGACAAGGGGCCACAGTACTCCAGGGTCTGTGGCTGGGGCAGTGGGTCTCTGGCCGTCAGGCCCTCTGGCCATTACCCACACACCCTCTGAACACCCGCTGTGCTACACAGTGGCCCCTTCAGCGTCCACAAGAGCCCCACCCAGGCCTGAGCTGCGGCCCGAGGGGACAACCAAAGCATTTGCGGGTAGCAGCCAGACATTCCTGGTCCAGGCCAGCTGGCTCCTCTCCTGGCTTGTTTGGAGGGTCAGCACACTGGGGAAGAGGGGCCAGCTGCTGCAGGTTTTGGAAATAGGCAGCCGCTCCCTCTTTGGAGGTAGTGGCTCCATTCAGTGCTCCAGCGGGGGTTGGTTGGGCCTGACCTCTGGCGGCCCTCCCTGCTCAGCCCAGAGGCCTGGGCCACTCCTGTTGAGAACTGTAAGCCTCCTGGCCTCCACCAGGGGGCAGCGGAGAGAGACTACAGTCCTGCTCTCCAACCAGGGTGGGATGGGGCTGCACTGAGGGAGGCCTGGACAGGGCAGGACAGGGCCTGGTGGGCCTTCTCCTCAGCCTTGGTTCTTCCTCTCGCTCCCAGAGGACCCTCCTGCCTGTACTCCAGCCCTCTCTTGGAACCTCTGCTGGGAGAAGGGTGTCATCTCCCTCACCCTCTCCCTGGCCCCTCTCGTGGGGGTGGGGCTCCATGTAGGGGTGACGAGGAGGGTCCTGGGTGGGCAGGGTCCCCAGCGCCCCTGCCACAGCCAGGACCCCCCAGCCCAGTTCCATGCTGGGCACCGGAGCAGAGGGGCCATTGTTGTGAGGACTGCCTTTAGGGTCAGGGCCAAGGGCTGGTATGGGGGTGGGACCCAGTGTGTCACACACAGGGGCACACCGTGCAGGCTGGGCGGAGCCTCTGCAGGGGAGGTCTGCGCAGCAGGGGGAGCAGGGGCTGCAGGAAGCACTCCCCTCGTGCGTCCGTGTCCCCCAGCGCCTGCCCTGAGCACAGCGGCCAGTCTCGTGTTGGCGCTGCACGGTGAGCAGCCCTCGAGGGGAGGGCGACCATCTGTCCAGGCCTTCTGTCCTGCCTAGCACCGCAGCTCCCTGGACTTGGTCTGCAGAGACCAAGGGTAGGGACTGCTGTCTCTCTGAGTAGCTGCAGAGCCTGAGGCCAGTCCTTCCAGCTCGGCCGGGCACAGGCCTCTGCTCGCACACTCTCGAAGACACTCACACATGCTCAGACAAGCCCGTCTCTGGAGAACAGTTCTCTCCGCTGGGGCTGGGCATGGGGCTATGCCCTAGGAACGACCCTGAGCCTTCCTCCCTAGGCCTTGGGTGCTGCTCCTTCACCAGGCCTCAGCTGTGCCTCCTGGGGGCCCTGAGCCAACTGCTCAGTCCTGCAGCCCCAGGGATGGGAGCAGGCTGGGAGGGGGCCCCGTCTCCGTCCTCACCCTCCGGGTTGCAGGGGCCACATGCTGGACCCCAGACCCTGCATGGTGGGTACCCCCCAGGCTGTGGGAAGGGGGTTTCCTCTTCCTGTTAAGCAGAACATTGATGTCAGAACCTCTGCACGCTGCCCACACTCGCAGAGCTTCTGGAGCTGCTTGGGGCTGCCTTGGAGAAGCTCATCAGTTGAGCGCGCATACTGACACACAGTGGAAATCACGCAGCTGTATAGACTCATTTGTTAGGGGTCCATAGTGCCTTCCAGGCAGCTCATTCGTCACTCAGCCCAAACGCAAGCGAGCACCTGGTGTGTGTCGCACAGAGTGAGCGAGCAGCCGGGCGTCCCTGCAGCCGGAGTGTGGGGTGCATGCAGGGACGCTGCCTGCAGCCCGCTGCCCGATCACCCAGCAGGAGCAGCTGGCACCATGACCGCCTCACCGATCCCCCCAGCCTGGAAGGCAGGGTCCAGGGGCGTCAGGAGGAGGGGTCACTGGACACGGGGACCCTGGCCTCTTTGCCTCTCCCACCTTCACCTGTGTGTCTTCTCCTTCATTTCTCATTGTCTTCCCTTTCCTTCCTCATTTTCTCTGTTCTCTCTTCATTTCTGTCTGGCTTTTCCCCCGTCTCCTCAGTTCTCTCTCACCTTTCTCTGCTCCTCTCTCCTTTGCCTGTCCGCATCTGCTTCACACCCCCATCGCCCGTTCTTCTCACTCAGGGGTCAGCAGGCATCCTCTGTGAGGGCCCTGCTGTGGGCTGTGCAGCCACTAGTCTCGCCCCGCCCTGCAGCTGTGCGCAGTGGGCGTGGCTGTGTGCCAGTTTTAAAACTTTATCAGAAAGGCAGGTAGGGGGCTGGATTTGGGGCAGGCTGTAGATAGCAGGCCCCTGTCCTAGTTCCTGTCTTCATAGGACTCTGCTGCTTGGAGTGAGCCACCACGGCAGCCTGGACCTGGCCCCAGCCACTGCAGGGCCCTGCCCGTCCCCTGACGAGGAAGGGCAAGAGCCACGGGGTTGGCCTGGGGAGTTTGAAGTCGAATCCACCTCTTCCAGGCGGCACATCTCACTGGCTTAGCCTAATCAGTCAGTTCTAATGTGGAACATGTCTCGATTCCAGCAAAAATATCTCAATAAAACAAAGTGGATGTGTCGAGCTTGGGAGAATCCCCGCGGCCCATCTCCGCTGCAGCCAGTGCCACTCTGTGCAGATTTTATTTATTCCATTTAATAAAGTGGCTGCAGCAGTTGGCAGCGTATGTCCCAAGTCCTCCTCTGCTGACGGGGCCGTAAGTATGCAGCACGTGGTGCCTCAGTCCAGCGTCTCAGTCCAAGTGGTTTTGCCACTTATTTAATTAGAACAGATTAGGGGCTGCTGGCTGCATGTAGGTCCTGGAGAGTCCCACTTTCAGACTGCAGCTCCCCGGTAATTTGGAGAAGGACAGACCCCCAGCCCCTCCCACCCACGTGTCTGCCCTCGAGCCCTTAGGGCCCTCCAGCCTGGGTGTATTTCTTACTTATGAAAGCATCACCCTCCTATGGGACCTAAGGGGGCCCTCCGGCCAGCAACCTAGGTGGAGCAGAGTGGACAGTCCAAGCCCGAGGGAGCATGGAGCCTTGCCTTTGAAGGCGGACAGGAGGAGAGTGGCCCAGGGCTCTGGGGGTGCTGTGTGCGGGCACACGGTGTGACTGGCTCTGGGATGGCAAGGGCGGGGGGGTGACACAGAGATGCCTGGCAGCAGGAAGCAGGGGCCACTGCGTGCGAGCTATCATCTGGTTCTCGCCACACCGCCCCCGAGGGGTGAGCCATGCTGTGCTCTGGCTGGTGCCATGGCTGAGGCCGGCAGCAGCCCCCTCACCCTCCAGCGTCCCAGAGCATGACTGACAGGTGTCAGCTGTGTGCACCTGATGGCAGCAGCGGGCTGCTCTCACTGCGTGCTCGGGGGAGTGGTGAACACAGCACTGCCACTGCGCTGCGAGCCAGCTCCTTTCTCTTGCGAGGGCACGGAAGAGCTGCTCTCCTGCCGGGTCTCAGGGCGACGGTCACAGATGGTAGTGCCACCCCTCAGGTCCCCACCCTCCTTCCCGGCCCCCGCCCCTGCCCGGGGCAGTGCCCACCCTGCGCCGTCGCAGAGTTCAGCCGTTTCAGATTTCGGAAGTGATGTTGGGCAGTGCTGTTGGTTCTGTGTCGGGCTTCCTTCATGTAGTGTGTCGTGCCCCGGGTCCGTCCCTGCTGTTGCAGAAGGCAGCCTGCCCTTTTGAAGGCTCAGTAATACCCCTTACACGTGCGTCCTGTTGTCTGACCTCCCACACTGCGGCCGCCGTGGGCAGTGCCGGCGGAGAACCCGGGCACAGGTATTTCCTTGCGGTGCTGGCTTCACTCCCTTTGGACACATTCCCAGAAGGGGTCGCTGGGTCAGAAGGCTCATGGCTCTGATTCTGAGCTTCAGCGGCCCCTCCAGACTGTCTCCCACAGAGGCCGCACCCATCCGCACCCCCGCCAGCAGCACCCGGCGCAGCCTCAGGAGCGCGGGTGACCTGCTGCCCCCTCCTGACAGCGTGAGGAGTGCGATGTGGCAACGCCCACTGTGCTGGTCTGAGCCCCCTGCCGACCTGCTGAGGGATGCCGAGGGCCACTGGAATGCCTGGTGGCACTAGGCAGGCACCTTCTGTCTTGCTGGAGGTCTCCTTCTTGGGGCATCAGCTGTTTGCTCTGAGGGGCCCTGCTTGCTTCCTTCGCCATGTGGCCTGAGCTGCTGGTGTGGTGTCTAGAAGACTGTCGCTGAGATGCATGTGAGAGCTTCGTCCCTCTTCCCGTCGGAGTGTGTCCTGGCCCCGCGCTGAGTCTGCTTGGGGTTGGTTTCCGTGCAGTGTGAGAGAGGGGCCCAGGCTCGTCCTCCTGGGGTCACCCCGTTTTCCCAGCACCACGTGTGGGAGAGGTGTCCTGTCCCCGTCACGCACCCTTGCACCTGCATTGGGGTGACTTGCCCGCATGCGCGGGCTGGTTCCTGGGCTCTGTGCGTCTGTCCCCCTCCCCCAGGACTGCGCTGTGCTGACTGCTGTGTCTTCGTAGAGAAGTTCGGAAGTGGGGAGTGCCATGCCGCAGCTCTGTTTATCTTTCAAAAGATTACTTTGGCTCCTTGAGGTCTTTTCTGGTTCTGTAAGAATATTAGGGTTCTTTCTAATTAGGTCGAATTTGCCATTGCAGTTTTGATAGGAATCACATTGCATCTGCAGTTCACTCTAAGTGATACGGGCATTTTAACGTCATTGCCCTGCCAGCCCCTGCACCTGGGGGTCTGTCTGGTGTCTGCCGTGCGTGTGTCGGTGTGCTGAGTCACACTGGTGTGTGCTCCACGCGTGTTGGTGTGCCGGGTCGCACTGACTGGCCTGTGGGTGTTGGACCTGCCCACATCCCTGGAGCAAAGCCTGCTTGGTTACGATGTGCGACCCTTGACTGTTGAATTCAGTTTGCTAATGTTCTATTGAGAGTTTTTGCATCTGTGTTTATCAGGGACGTTGGTCTCTAATTTTCTTTTCTTGTGGCATCCTTGTGTCCCCTCCTTTTTCACTTCTGGAAGAGTTTGAAAGGGCTAGTATTCGCTCTCCTGTGAACGTTCGGTGGAGTTCACCAGCGAAGCCGAAGCCGTCCGGTCCTCAGCCTTGCTTTGTTGGGAGGTTTTTTATGACTGACCCAGTCTTCTTACGAGTTTGGATTCCTGCCCTGTCCCGATTCGTCCTGGACGGGTGGTGTGTTTGTAGGTGTGTCCCCTTCTTTCAGGCCCCCAGCTGTGTGGTGGTTCGCAGTGGTCCCCTGTGTCCCTGCGTCTCTGTGGCGTCCCGGGTAGCGGGTAGTGTCTCCTCTGTCACTCTGACTTTGCTTGCTGGGACTCCGCTCCTTCCCCCGCAGTCTGGCTACAGGCGTGTCTGTCTTGTTCGTCGTTTCCAGAGCCCAGCCCTCAGTCAGTCCCGTTGCTCTCCCCAGCCTCATCGTGGGTGCTATCTATGTCAGCACGGGCACTGCCTCCTCTGCTGTGGCTTGTTGCCAGTTATGCTGCTGGGACGTGGGCTCGGGGTCGGGCTCTGGGCATCCTGCGGGGCTGTGGAAGCCCCTATCTGCCGGGTCCCTCCCCGAGAGGTGGCGCAGTGGGTGTTGGGGGCCCGAGGCCTGGCGCTACTGCACCTTAGTCCCCAGTGCAACCAGCTGGGCTGCCCAGTGCGGTGTGCTGAGTCCACACAGGTCCCGGTCAGCACCACGGAGTGCCCAGCAGTGGCCTCTGGGTGTCCTGTGGGGCTCCGAGAGTGCCAGGTCTGGCAGAGGCTGCTGGGAGCACACCAGGAGGCGGTGGTGGCGGCGGCCCCATGACCAGCTCGACCCGTCGGTGTCTGCTGTCGTGGGGAGAGCATGTGGCCAGTTCTCTCTCGTATTTAGTGAGCAACACGGCTCAGTGAGGCTGAGATGCTGTGAGGAGGTTCCACGTGTGGCCTGGGGAAGCCATGCAAACCATGCTTGTGGCTTCGAGGCCGGGCAGGGCTGTGCGAGGGACCAGGCCTGAGCCCAGTGAACCCCTTTTTGGGGTGCTGCCTGTTGTGTGGCAGCTGCTGTGGAGGCTTAAGGTGCAGCTGACTCACTGAGGCCTGAGTGCAGCAGCCCCGAGATCCCCCCGGGCCTGTGGGACAGGCAACCTCCCTGACAGGCAGGTGGGAGCTCGGTGGCTTGGCCTGGCCTCACTGATGGCCGGGTAGGGAGTGTTCCCTGTGTCTCTGCACTGGGGTGGGGCAGGGGTCCTGTTTGGTGGGCGGTGGTCAGGCTTTGGGTTCTGCTGGATGTTGGCCCCTCCTCCAGAACCAGAGGCGGCCATGGCCTTCCTGCCCCTCATGGGAACTGACCCCTCATCTCTGTCTCTACCCTTAGCCGCCCCCGCAGGGGCTGTCTGGCGGCAGGTTTGAGGACGGATCCTGCTAGCATTGCATCCTCAGCTGTCCCCCAGATGCCAGCTCCTGCTGTCCTGCCCCCCATTAGGTGGGGGTGGCAGCAATGTGGAGATGCCCCTGACCCCACTGTCTGTCTTGTCCTGCAGGCTCAGCTGACGCAGGCGCTGGAGGAGCTGGGGAGCCAGAAGCAGAGGGCGGACACAGTGAGTCCCTGAGACATGCCCGCCTGGGTCCTGGGGCCCAGGGTGGTGGGGTTTGGAGCAGCTCGTGTGCTGCGTCCCCAGCTGCCGTGGTCCCTGCAAGGGTGTGGGGTTTGGGAGCTGAGTCCTGGCTCCCAGAGACAGACGTAGTGCCCTGCCATGAGGTGGGGCCAGGGACCCACTTTCTGCCCCACAGCCTGTCCCCAGCGCCCGTGCTGTGCCGCCCTGGCCCTGGGTGGGCTCTGCCCACAGCTCATGCCCATCGAGATGGTGGGTCCAGCCTGTGCAGGCCTGCCGTGGGGCTGCCCCTTCCCCCCTGCACTGGCAGGTGGGCTCTTGGTCAGCCATCTCCCAGACCATGTTGGCCCTCCCTCCGTAGGCGGCTGCCCAAGAGCCCAGTGGGGGAATGGCAGGTGCAGGTCAGCACCTCACCCCCACATGGGGACTTGGCCTGGGGGACATGTTTGCTCTCTGCAGCCTGTGAGCTCCTCCGTGCTGCCCATCCCTCAGCCTGTCTCTGAGGACGGGAGGCCACCAGGAGCACCCACCATCTGGTTGGGCGAGCGAGCGAGGCTGCCATTGGCATTGGGACAGGCTCTGGGGCTGTGTCACAGGTCAGAGGCCCTGCTTTAGTGTCATCGCTTCCTTAGCACTGTGTCCCTGACCTTCAGCAGGTCACCCTCCAAGTGGCCATGATGTGTTCTTGAATTTGCTTTATCTGTCGTGGGCGGTCCCCACGGCCTGTGTTGTGTCCTTGCTGTCTCCCGCACTGTTGTGCCTCACTGGAGGGCAGGGCTGGGTGGGCCTGACATGGGCCTACATGTGGGATACCCTGGAGGTGTCCGTGCTGGCTGAGCTCAGAGCCTGAGGTAGGGTGGGGGGTCGGCTGCAGGGGCATGAGGCTCAGGAGTGGTCAGACTGGAGGCCAAGGGCGAGGGGAGGTAGGAGTGCAAGTCTGGAGGGAGGTGGGGTGTCAGAGATGCCGTGGACGCTGGGTGCCGGGGCCTGGGTCTCCGGGGTCCAGGCCAGCAAAGCACCTGGCACCCATGTGTCCTACGAGTGAGTACGGGTGCCAGGAGGCAGAGGCCCATTAGGCTGCTCCCACATCTGGACTTGGGCCTGGGAGCAGCAGCCGGGAGTCGGGGGCCCAGGAGGGCAGGGCCACCCCGGGAGACCCTGCATCCCCCACTGTAACGGGCTGTGAGAGCAACAGAGCTGCCTGTGGGCCTGATGCCAAGGTTTCGCCTGTGGTCCTGTGGAGGGGCAGGACAGTGTGACGGGGGCCCAAGCCCTCATGACCAGCAGGAGACTGCAGCATGGGCCCAGGACAGCAAGGAGGCAGGCCAGTGACACGATGGCCCACCGTGTGCCACGGGGCAGCCCAGGGGCGTGCTGGTGCCAGTGTGCCACTCGGAGCTGGGGAGGCAGTGGGCCCGGCCCCTCCCCGGTGGCTCTTGGCCCGGTCTGTGAGTGCTGGTGGCCCTGCTAAAGGCAGCTTGGTCTAGGGTCCAGGCCGCAGCCTCTCCCCAGACAGGCTCCGCCCTCAGCTTCCGGTCGCCCAGCCTCAGCCTGGTCTGCAGCGTTTCCTTTACTCGTTGTCTCCTCCCCCTTCAAGAGGAGACAAGGTGTGGCAGCACCCCGCAGGCCTCTGTTCTCCCTCAGACGCCCCTCGGCCATCTGCTGGGCACCTCCCCACCCAGGAGGTAGAGGCCTGGCCGGGCAGCGCAGGGGTGAGGTCCGAAGTGACAGGTCTGTGCTGAGCTCCCCAGGGAGCGGTGTCCCACTGGGATGCATTTCATTTGGTTAGGGGGCAGGTTCTGCTCTGCTGTCCCCCTGGGCTGAAGGAAGAGATCGGAGGGGCACCTGTGGCCCGGAGCTCAGTGGGAGGCCAGGAGTCAGTCCTGGTCTGGCTCTGCAGCCGTCCCGCCGGCCCATTCTGGGGACAGCCTTAAACCCATGTGCTCAGGCGCCTGGCCCCGGGAAAGCAGGGCTCAGGGGTCGCCCACTGCCGACCCCACGCCTCTGTCCGGGCCCCCAGCACACCTGTCCTCGGTCCTCCCCCCGCCCACAGCCCCAGCCGCTGGTTTCCAGCCCAGGCCGAGCGCGCTGTTCAAGCAAGGAGAGGAAAGAGAGAGATCTAAACATCTTTAACTAATTGCAGATGACAAGACCAAGACAGTTTGACTTTCTGTTATTAATTAGCAAACCCGCGCTAATTAAAAGCACACATACAATTCATGCTTTTCCTTTAATGCAATTACTGTGACAAGTGAAGACATCCTGGGCCATAGCTGTGCTGGGGCCGCACCTCCCCCTGATCGGACAGGGCCCGCGGCAGTGGGGGAGACAGGGTTTTTATCACAAACAGAAAACTCTCTGATATTTTACATGCTTCAGGGAATGAGAGTAGAAGACGTATGTTCTGATTTAAGAGGAATTACACCCCTCACATCTTGGCGTGATTAAGCCGATGTCTTCTTCAAGTCCCCTTTTCGTGGTCGTTCCTGCTGGCTTCCCCTCCTGGTTGCCCCGGGGCCCCCCATGAGGGTCAGCAGGGGTGGGGGCTGTGGCAGGAGTAGGGGGACAGGCCAGCAGGGCCTGGCCCGTGCTTCCCGCCGCCCGTCTGTGGGTCGCAGGCACGGTTGCAGCTGCGCGTGCCAGGCCTGCCCCGTGCCGGCCGCAGACCAGGGCCTCACGGTCTGACAGGTCTGACAGCGGCCCAGCAGGGCGGGGCCTGTCATCCCTTCGCGGGCCTGGTGGGCCCTGGCTGTCCCGAGGGCACAGCCCTGTTCTGTGTGAGCATGCGCACCCCGAGTGGCCTGGCTGTGGGGCTCACAGCGGTAGCGTCTGCTGCCGGCCCTGTGCTGCACAGGGTTTGAACCCCCTGGCACAGGGGTCCTGACAAGCAGCGCCACCCGCAGCTCCTGGGCTCGCTTCAGACTGGGGCTGGCTCCCGGGTGTCTATGCCAGGACCTCCGGCTCTGCTGCCTCTGGGAAGGCTCCTAGACACACTGTACCAGGCCCTGCAGGGTGCTGCCCGCCTTCCAGAGATGGCCCCTGAGGGGCGGATGGGCCACCCGACTGAGGCCCACAGGCAGCCTTCTGTGCCGCATCCTGCTGCCCCTGCACACCCCCCGAGGCCAGGCCGGTCTGCGCCTGAGCAGAGGCCGTGACGGGAGCCTCAGCGAGGCCCCTGGTACAGGTGCCTTCCCTGCGGCCTGCAGCCAGGCCCTGGCACCGTGCCCACCAGGAGGGCTGAGCCTGGACCGTAGGGGTGGAGCCCACCGTCGGCAGGCTGCCCGGTGCAGGGACAGCCTGTGTACTGTTTGCACAGCAGGCGAGGATGCGGCTCTGCGGCTGGTATGTGTGCAGACGTGGCCCAGGGGTGGCTGTGAGCTGGCATGCTGCTGAGAACAGAGGCCCTGCTGGGTCGCCCTCCCATCAGGGACACTGGTGTGCTCGGTACCTCTCGCCATTGGGGTGAGCAGTCGTGTGCACGGTGCCGAGTGAGAACCCTGAGCACGGAGGCCAAGAGGTGGGCCGGAGCCACCCTGCTCTGGCCCGCGCTGTCACCTGGAGGTATACTGTCCCGCCTGGTTCACCTGCAGGTGTGGACTCTGTCCCCGCACCCCTGGTGACACAAGCACCACGGCCCTGTGCGGAGCCGAGGAGAGTTGCAGCGCAGATGCGTGTCTGTGAGACCTGCAGGGCGAGTGCTGGGCTGACACCCGGCAGCTGAGCTCCTCACGCTGTGTCTGTGGCCACTGGGGTGAGGTGGGCTCCATGGACCAGGTCCCCTGAGGCAGGACCATTGTCCAGGCCTTAGATGACCCTCTCCCTGGCAGTCCAGGGTGGCCGCTGGCCCCACAGCTCGCTGGGCTTCAGGAGTGGTGTGGCAGCAGCGTTGTGTGGGGCCCTTGGAGCCGGGGCATCCGCCCATCCCAGCACGCCTCCTGCCCAGTGTGCCACAGCTGCAGTCCCCTGCTGGGAGGCCCGTGGCCTCCCCATGGGTCCTGGAATGGGGCTCTGTGCTCTGAGTCACTTAGCAGGGTCTCTCAGAAGACGCTGTCAAATTTGTCCCGTGACTTTCTTTAAAGCAACCCACGCGGGATTCCTCAGCGAAGTGCGAACCGAGTGGCTGTGGCTGTGGGCGAACGCAACTCAGCCTCCACATTGCCCTGTGCCACCAACAGCCACATGGGGCCCCAGCTCTGAGCCACCAGGCTGAGGGGACTCTCAGCCCCCCCAGGACCCAGCAGTGACGTGCTGGGTCAGTCAGGTGCTTGATGAAGGAGATGGTGGGACTGTCAGAAACAGAGGTGTGGACGTCACATGAACTGAAGGCATAAAAACCCCTGGAACACAAACACAAACAGGACAAAAAGACCCCAGAATGAAACGATTATGAAAGTTACGAAGTAGAGCATGTAACAAAATAGCGGGACAGAAGTAAACGCCAACATAGGCCAGGGTCCACGTGGGCTGATCTCTCCCGTCAGAAGGAAAGGGCTTTCCGATCGAGCACAGGGAGGAACCGGGAGTGCTTGGGGGATGGGGTGGCAGCAGCCATGTGGCCACTGCGCAGGGAGCAGAGGCCTCGTGGAGTGCCGCGGAGCTGGCTCTCTAGCCCGGGAGTGTTGCAAAAGACCAGGCTGGGCCATTTGCCATAACGAGGGTGCCGCCGAGGACCTGGCCACTGAGACACCGACGGCATCCACAGAGCAGAAATGAGAGACTCCACAGGGGTCGTGAGGGACTCCAGCAATTGGAGAATCTATTGTGTTTCTTAATCCATACACAGATTGGTGGGCAATTTGTGTATATTATATATGTGCATATATACGTAAAATGAAAGTTAATCCCAGAACTGAAGAACACTGAAAAAATACAGAAAATGTTCACAAAAACGAATCAATCACATGTTAGGTAATAAAGAAAACCTTCATAAATCACATAGGCAGAACTAATATAGACAGCTTTCTCTGACCATGATGTAATGAAATGTGAAAAAGAAAGAAAGAAAGAGAAAGAAAGAAAGAAGCCACTGCTAACACTTGGAAATTTAAAAGGAAAAGAAATAGAAACAAAAAGAGAACGGAAGTCTCGGGCTGGAACAATTACTGGGTCGGAGAAGAAGTGTGACTCAGAAGTGCCCACAGTCCTAGGCACTTGCCGTAACGGAAACATTTGCCCTTGGAGCCTCGGGGACCAGCCAGAACAGTCCTCGGAAGGAAAACCCGAGGTTTAAATATTTATCTTATTGAACGAGAGAGGGTGCCTACGCATAGGTTAAACCACCAGCTCGAGAGCTCAGAAAAGGAAAAAAAAAAATGAACCAATTAAAGCACAGGTAGGAATTTGTAAAGATGAAAAGAGAAGTTTATAAGAAAGCGGGAAATGGTAGAAATAATAAATACAAATGTCTGTGCTGTGACAGAAACCGGTAAAACATGAGTTGCTCACAGTCCTGGTAAAGAACTAACAGAAAGCACTGGCACCTGAAGTGAGCAGTGGGTGTGACTGCCGGGGTGCCCGGTGCTCCAGCTCTGCCCAGCGTGCAGGGCTCCGCAGGCCTCCCGCCCATGGGCCTGAGGGTGATGCGTGTCCTGTGCCCCCTCCCTTGACAGTGGAGGAAACAAAGGCAGGCAGAAATAATGAGTCTGAAGAGAATGATGAATTCCATGGGAGTTCTGCAAAGAGAATTATGAATTATAATGATTTCCCAGGAAATTAAAACCTAGCGCTGCTCCAGAAGAGAGAGAGGTTTTAACCAGAAGGGTTATTACAAAGTTGTCACAAAGTAACCGCTCCTGTCCTCCTCCAACGGAAAGCAGTGGAACGGAACACGAGTCAGGCTGAGTCATTTTCACGGAAAATTCCGGCTGGCTCTCAGCATGCAGACGCTGTCCACACTGCGGCAGCGCCCTGGCCCTTGGGAAGGGAACGCTTTCAGACGTGAGCATGATGCCAGCCCCTGCGAGGACCCCGCCCGAGTCGCTTGTGCGTCTGCAGGCGTACCCATGCACGGGCTGCAGCGTCCCACATGCAGCTCCAGGGCCGAGTGTCGGGGAGGGAGCGCAGGATAGCCAGCGCTGCTTTGGGTGGGCGCTGTCCTGTCCCCCGCCCTCCATGACTTCATCCTGGGAAGGCCCTGGCCCAGACTCACTGCTTCATCCCGCACCCAGGGCCCCCGGGTGGGTGCCTGTTCCCCCTCGCTCCCTAGCCCCACGGGGTGCCATGGGGTGGGGGGGGCGGTCAGGAGGTTCAAGCCCGTGCCCTCCAGCACGCAGTCTGCGTGCAGCCTGCCCTCCTTCAGAGGGACTCGACATAGCATGTGAAACGCCACAACCGAGAGAGCCGATCAAAGCGTGGGGGCGTTTAGAGTGCTCTCCCCGCCCCCCGGGCACCCCCGAATGGCCGTGTCTGTGTCCTGGGGCCAGTGCTGGACAGGAGAGAGCAGCTGTGTTTGCCCCGCTCCACGCGGGAGGCCTGGCAGCCTTGGCACCTCCCTGCATGGGCGCGGTGCCTCTGGGTCCCCAGGGCTGGCCAGGGAGGGCCCCCAGGGGCCCACGGGGCGGGTGCGCTTCGAGCTGACCCCGTGCTGTCCCCGCAGCTGGAAATGGAGCTGAAGGTGCTGCGGTCCCAGTCGGGCCCTGCCGAGCAGAGCGTCCTGCTGTCCCGGGAGGAGGCCAGCGAGCTCAGGTACGGCCCGCCTGCCCCTCACACCTCCCCACCTTCTGGGGACACTTTCTTCTGTCCCACCTGCACTTTGCTTCTTCTCTGCACAAAAACTTGTCCCCATGGGCTTGGGGCTCTTCTCAGGTCCTTTCTCAGGCTGGCATGGACAGCCAGGCCTCTCGGTGTCCCCAGGGCGCAGGAGAGAGCGGGAACTGCTGTCCCAAGGTCGACCACTGGGGCCCCACCACCAGGCGTGCTGTCCCCAGGGGCAGTGGGCCCTATGCGCCCATCTGAGGCCAACTGCAGAGGGGACTCGCTCTCAGAGCTGCAGCCCGACCAGACACTCACCCCTGTGCGCTGCCTGGCAGTGGAGCACTGTCTCGGCCCCCGGCCTCTCTCCAGCCCACAGCATTATGGGGGGGGGGGGGGCTCATCTGCTGTCCTTTTCCACGGCTCATCCTTAAGTACAGTTTTCGGGGGACACAGGCAGGTGCTGAAGGCCTGCTACTGGCTCTCCCTGTGTCCTGAGTTGTTACTGGAAAGGGGCCCACAGGTAAGTTGGCACCATCCCCCCAGAATCTCCGAGTGCAGAGTGAGCTCAGCGAGTGACTCCAGGGCCATCAGCCAGCTCCTGCTTGAGCATGTGCCCCAGGCCAACGTGGGCGCCCCACCACAGCAGCTGCTCCTGCGGCTCAGAGGGGCCTGCCTGGGATTCACTAAGCAGATGGAGACCCCAGTCTCAGGAGAGACAGCATGGAGTCGAGGGTGGGGGCACTGGCTGGCCTGTGGCTGAGTGGCTGGGGCTGCGCCACCCTCTTCTGAGGCTGTGTTCTCATCACCAGGGGCCCTCCCCCCGTGTGCCAGATGTCCTGGCGCATGGTGAGCCCCAGTAGGTGCGGTCCCGACCACCTCTGCTCTCGACCCCTTCCCTGAGCACGGCTTGGGGGTGGACCTGGGCCAGAGAGACAACCGTCTCTGGGTTCCCCTGCTTCTTCCGCCACTGCTCGCCTGTTCATTGTTGGCCCAGCTGTTATCTTGCTGAGAGACTGTGTGTGAGGTGCGTGTCCCCAGGGCTGAGAGTGGGGATGAGATGACACAGCCACGACCCGTTTGCTCTGTGTCATGGGCCTGGCAGTTGAGAGGGGACTTGGAGGGACCCTGCTCACACACACAGGCTGTGGGTGCGCGGCATCTGCAGGCTCTGCCCCGGTGTAGGGGGTTGGGGTGGAGCGTGAGGGCCTGAGAGGCAGGAAAGGGCAGCAGGGTGCAGGCAGGGCTGGGAGCCTGGAACAGCGTCCCCATGTCAGAGCAGGAAGGGCAGGGCTGCGTGTGGAAATGAGAGGCAGCTGGCTGCCCAGGGCGGGAGCGGACCAGAGAGGGACTTGGCAAGGGGACTGGCCATGTGGAGAGGAGGGGCACGCCCTCCTGTGCTGGGGCTGCAGGGGCAGCCCCAGGCGAGCAGTGCAGACAGCTCTCACTGTCAGGTGGGCTGGAGGGTGTTGGAGGTTGGGGCACCTGAGCACATCCTGTGTAAGGCAGTAGTGGGGGCACGGTGCAGGCTGGGATGCAGACAAGCTTTTCCCAGGGGCATCATGAAGTGCTGGGTGCAGGGCAGCCATCGCTGGGACCAAATCCTGAAGGGTCTCGAGCACCCTGGGAGGTACGTGGACGCTGGTCCCTAGGCCCTGGGGCAGCAGTTGTTACGTCCTGGGGGGTTTCAGGTGTAGGGCAGGTGGGGCTGATGCTGCTGGACTGCGTCCTCCCCAGGACTTGTGGCGGGCGTGGTTCCCAGCCACCCTCCCAAGCCGCAGCCAGGGAGCCCGGGCCTCGGCCCCACCCAGCGTCCTCCACTCTTAGGCACAGGCCGCTCTGTGTGGCCATGCACGTGATCAGTAGTGTGTCCGATTTGTGCAGGCTGGCACACCTTGGATCTAGTTACTTGTGCTTACTTTGTAAATGCTGAGACAAAGGTTTTGTCGGCAACTTGTCCTGTCGGGGGTGGGGGAATCAGGTCAGCATTCGTGTGCGTGCTTTACTGGGAGCGGCCACTCATTGAGCCCCTCTCCCGCCTCCTGTGGGGGCTGGAGCAGGGCCTGACAGCACATGTCTGTTCCCCACTGGGGAAACCAGCTGAGGACAGGCTACTGGGGAGACACACTGGTCAGGCAGGCTCCGTGGCCTCAGCACAGCGACAGGGCCACGGGCCAAGGCAGGGCGTGCAGACAGCCCCCCTTCCCCACCAAGGCTCACCCCTTGTGCCCCTCGCGGCTCTGTCTGTCCCATCCACAGAACTGCACGGTGCCCAGCCTTCCCGGTGCCCCATCCCCAGGCGCCCTGCTCCTCCTGGCTAGGCCCAGCTCCCACTTGACCATGCTGCCTGCCTCGGGCCTGTCTGGGAAGAACCAGGGGGCCCTTGTGTTCACAGGGTGACGGGTGATCACTGTGGGCCTGAGGGTGCTGCCCAGAGGGCGTTGGCCATGCACTCCCAGTCCACACTGGTGTCCCATGTAGGACGGGGAGTCCCCTCAGCTGCATGCTTACCCCACCAGCAGCTTTAGGAGGACCACCCTGAGCTGGGCCCTGACATCTGGATGACGGGGGCCTGGGCCTGGGCCTGGGCCCCATGGGGGCAGCTGCTCATCCCTGAGGAGGGCCTGGGCCTTGCTGCTCCAGTGGCCCATCTCCGAGATCCTTGCGCTGACTACACAGTGGAGCTGGGAAGCCCTCAGGCCTAGGAGGACCTGGCAGCCCAGGCCCCTGGGCGGTGCCTGGTCTCCTTTCTGAGGCCTGAAGGGCCCTCCGCAGCCCCAGGGCTCCAGCGAGTCCCTGAGCCCCGCTGCGGCCGGTCCGTGTGTGGCTGGGCCAGCGAGGGCCCCTCTGTGCGGCCGCTCCCCCTTCGGTTCTCGCGGTTCCTCTTGCAGTATTCATCGATGGTCTCTTCTCTCCCACCTTCTCTGCTCTTTCTGGAGCTGTTGTTTGGACGTTGAACTTCCTGAGTTATTCTCTGTTTTAAAAACATTTTTATCCTGTTTTCCATCTGTTCTTCCTATTTGCTGTAATATTTTCTTGGATTCATCAACCTCATTTGACTCCTGCTGTCGCGTGTGTCCTGAGACTGGCTGCTGTCTGGCTGCTGTCCTCTGAAGGCTCTCCGTGTGTGAGGCGCTGCCTGGTGGTCTGTGGACACGCACGTCACTGTCACTGTCTCTTGGATGGGTTGACACGGCCCTCCGAGGTGCGCTTCTCGCCAGAGTGTCTGTCCTCCACGTTGCTGCTTTCTCTTCCCGTGGAGACTCAGATGCCGCCTCCCATCCTGGACCCCTCGCTCATGTGGCAGTCCCAGACATCCACCCACCTTACGCCAGCGCCCTGGGAGCCACTCGGAGCAGTCCTGGGTGGGATCTGTGCTTGGTGGGCCCCGGTGACCGGCCTTCCTTGGGCTGGTCACGTGCCTGTGCTGCCGGCTCCTGGGAACACAGCAGCGCCACAGAAAGGTGCTGGGACCTCCTCCTCCCCGGGGCGACTTCGCCCGTTACCCAGGACCCCTCAGCCCAGGGACCTGCTGTGTTCGCCCACAGAAGGGAAACATCTGGTGTGTGGAGGGCTGGTTTTCAAAAAGACCTTCAACTTCCAGTCTGGCCTGAGGTATCAGCTCCACCCCCACCCAGGACTCCGAGCTCTGACCTGGCCCAGCAGTATGGGGCCCTGGGAGGTGGGGAGAGGACACCTGCGCGGGACCCTGAGCTGGGGGAAGGCCTGGTGACAGGCACCCTGCACTTCCTTAGTGCCGTCCTCCGACCTGGGGGCGGGGTGACAGGCCACAGTGAGCGTGCGCAGCTCCAAGGAAGGCCCAGCTCTCACCCCGCCCCAGTCACGGGCGGCAGCCCTCAGTGGTGTCCGCAGGTCAGCGGGGACTGCTGTCTACCCCAGCCCTCCTAGCAGGCGTGAGTTTCTTGCCACCCCCAGCATGGTGGCACCGAAGGGCCGAAGCAAAGTGGGGCTGGCTACCCAGGGTTACAGGCTCAGCAGAAGCCACTGCTGCCCCCCACCCGCCCACCCATGGAGCAGTGAGGCACCCTGGCTTCTAGTCTCTGGTGTCAGTGGGGCCGTGGGGAGCCCAACTGGCACCCCTCTGTCTGCAGGGCCCCGGGCACAAGTCCCCCGGAAACAGGTGACCTCCTGCCAGAAGGTCTGTGGGATGCAGACTTCCCAGTGTGAAACTCTGAGTGTCCAGGGCGTAGCGGAAGTTTCTGCTCATGCCCAGAGCTGACCAGTTGTCACTGAAGAAGGAGAGGCTGCAGGCAGTCACGTCACCTGTCCAGGACACGAGTGGGGGCGTTACTGAACCGCGTTGCCAGCAGGGCTGAGCGCACAATCGACGAGGCGGAAGTGGCAACCCTCGACAGAAAGCGAGGGAGGACTTCTCGAGAGGCCCAGACATGCGCTGTGGGCCTGGAGGGCACGGCAAGCAAGAGGAGGGCTCGCTGCTGTGCGAGCAGCAGGATGGAGGGAAGAGCCACACGGGCCGGTGGAGAGCAGCTGGTCAGAGGGCGACGGCCAGGGACGACCCTGGAGCAGTGTCGAGGCCGCGGGCCCGGTGGGGCCCCTCGAGGGGAGATGGGGGAGATGGGGGGTTGTCTGAAGACGCAGTGACTGGAAATTTCCCAAGTTTCGTGGCAGGTATAAGCCCACAGCCGAGTGAGCCCCACAGAGTAGAAAGGCGAAGAGGCTCACGCTATGACACCCGCTAATTAATCTTCTGGAAGCCACAGAATGGGGGGGGCCCTGAAGGCAGCGAGGGAGGAGTGCCGCTCCATTTGCAGGGAGCGCCATTTGAGTGACAGCAAGCTGCTCGTTGGAGCAGCAGGAGCCAGCACAGAGCACTCGGTGTCTTCCAGGTTCCACGAGGAGAGACCTGTCAGCAGGAACATGTCTTCGGGCCTGAGGGGACACTGGGTGGCTGTCAGGCGGAGGGAGTGGAAGCAGGTGCACGTGTGGCTGCCAGGCCTGCCCAGGCGACGGCTGAGGGGCCTCCCCAGCGGGAGCCATGCTGCTCGTGTCCATCCCCCACGTGTTCTGGGGGCTGTGAGGTCGTGAAGGGCCATGCTCTGCGTGGAGGAAGCACGAGTGCCAGCTCCCAGTTCAAAGCAGAGTGTGCTCACCGCGCCCTGGCTCACGTGTCGGAGGACGCCGTGCTCTCCGCTGGGCTGGAGCTGCTGCAGCCACCTGAGCCCGTGTGCATACTGGGCATGGCCGGGGTCCAGTGTGGGCGGCTTGGGCGCCTCCACGTCTGTGCCGGTCTGCTCTGGGGCATCATGGCCAGCGCTGTCACCCCTCCATGCTCCTGTCACTGCAGAGGGCCCCGGTGTTTGCTGCACAAGGAGGCGGTTGCCGTGCCCGTGCTGGAGACAGCACGGGCTTTCTGACAGGGGCAGGGACGCCAACAGGGACAGTGCAGCAGAGGCTAGCAGGACAGGGTATGGGTCTGGGGCCAGTGGGCAGTCCGCCCGGACAGTGATGTCCTGGGCTGCAGGCTCCTTTCCAGCTGCGCCCCCAGCGCCCTGGCTGTCCTCTGCAGGCCACACGGCAGCCTCCCCACCGGCACCCAGCCCGGCACTTTCGGGCACTCAGCATGGCAGTCAGCCCTCTCTGTTCTCCAGGGTGTTCTCCGAGCTTCGGGCAAGGCAACGACTGTGCCCCTCTGACTGGTTTCTCGCACACGCTCACACACATACACTCACGTGCACGCACATGTACGTGCTCTCGCGCACGCACACTGGCATGTTCGTACACATGTGCACACATGCACGCACATGTGCACCCACGCACATTCACACGTGTACGCTCACGTGCACGCTCATACACATGTGCTCTCACACACACAGGCTCAGACACAGCGTGCACACTTGCTCTTGCACCATCCTCCTCTGTCCCTCGCCAGGTAACAGTTTGCCGGAAGAGGAGGTCGAGGACGGGTCCCCAAGTTAAATGCACAGACAAGAGTTGTGTGTGTGGGTTCGTTCTCCGACAGCCAGGATGGATTGCACCGTCTCATTAATGCGTCTGCAGCTGCATGCAGACGCTGGTTTGGGTTTAGCCCTAGAGGACAGTTGGCTGACGAGCCCTCAGAAGGGAAAGGCTCTGTTTTCACAGGGCCTGCCAGCTTCCCACCCAGCCCGGCTCTGGCAGACCCAGGCCCCCATCCCCTACCCTTGCACACACAGGGATGCCTGTGTTTGGCTGCTGAGAGGGAAGGGTCCCCGCACCCTGGAGGCCTCGGGAGCTCTTGCCCTGGCTCCTGGTCCCCACTGCGGACTCAGCGCCCAGAGTGCCAGGCAGGGGCGACCACAAGTCTCGCGCGGTGCCCGCCTGCCCGCTTCCTCCCTGCCAGGGCTGCCCCATCTGGACAACGCCATCAGCTGCAGTCTGCAGTCCTCTGCTCGGGTGGCTTTCCAGCGCTTAAAACCGTTCCCCGTCAGCCTCCTGGTTCCCTGTGTGCGTTTGGGGACAGAGCCCGAGGCCTTGTCATGTGACCTTGCCCCCCCTTGCCCAGAGGACAGGGCTGCCCTCAGCTGCAGCCGTCTTCTCATGCTCTGCTCTGCCCACAGGCTGAAGGTCGAGGAGCTGGAAGGGGAGCGCAGCCGCCTAGAGGAGAGCAAGAAGCAGCTGGAGATGCAGCTCGAGCGGCTCACCCTGCTGGTGAGCGCGGGCGTGTCACCGCCCTCCTGGTTCCCTCCTGCACTCGCAGGGCTGTGGATCCATGCCCACATGCACACACCTGGCCGGCCCCCCCAGAGCGTGTCCTGAGTCCCACAGGGAGGACATGCTGCCCCCAGCCCTGGAGCCGCAGCCTGTGTGCGCACAGCCCCGCCTCGGGCCACGTGCTGGTGGCCACAGAGCGGGGCTTCCCATGGGGCTTGGGGCTGGTGTCCGTGCCCGTCCCCCACGGCCGTGGCCTTTGACTGCTGCTGACACTGTTTCATTTTACTTTGTGTTTTGTTTCTGCTCTCCTGTCTAAATTGTTCCATGGCAGGAAGCCCACAGGTTTGCAATCCCCCAGATTTTGGACAGGCCATTGATTTTATCTTGACACCCATTAGGGGTAAATCAAATCTCGTTTTTATTACCAATTCTTGGAGATGGTAGAAGTGACAACTTTGATGAAGCAAGGCGCAGTGAGCCGAGGCCAGGCTGCGTTCCATGCTGGGACCTGTCATTTCGCACCATTTAATTGGGCCGAAGTCCTCAGCTGGGAGAGCGGGCTGTTGGCAGGTGAATCCCCGGCTGCCCGCCGGCTGCCCGTCAGCAGTGCCATGTCAGACGGGCCTGGTGATACTTTCCCGGCTCTGTGGTGGAGAGCAGCCCAGGACTGCGGCTGACAGCCTTCCGGGCCTCCTGCGGCCCCACGCCAGCCAGTGCAGCTGGAACTGCTATTCTTCCTGCTTCTTCCCCAGGGTGCCCACTGGTACCCGGCTGTGCGCGGCAGACGGGGCGGAGGCTGAGACCCAGGGGGACGACCAGCCAGCCTGGTCATGGCAGATGGGACGGGGAGAACTCGTGTCCTGCTTGGGGAGCCTGGGTGGGTGGTGGTGAAATGGGCGTACAGGTGAGGGGCTGGTGGCAGTGGGGTTCTGTGGGGTGTCTGGCACCGAGGCCGCAGATGTCAGCTGGAACCCAGCACCACCCCTTGGCTGGGTGGTCGCTTCAGGGCTTTGCCCTCTGAGGCCCCAGCTCATCCTTCATAAAACAGGACAGTGGCGCCCACATGGGGCTGTGGGGGAGATGGGCCACATCTGCCCACCACAGCTGGCACACGGTGGCCGTTCAGTAAACGGTGATGTCTGTCTGTCACTGCTGCTGCTTCTCCATCATGCAGACAGGACCTCATCTTCTCCTCTGTCCCTGGGCCTCGGAGCAGCAGGACTGCTCACCATGCCCTTCTGGTGGCCCGGCCACAGCTCCCTGTGGTGGGGTGAGCCCCTGCTCCCTCGGTGCTGGCTTCTGAGCGAGGCACGTCCATGGCCGTGCCGGTGAGCCAATGTGGAGAGCTGGTGGAGGGCCACAGCGTTCAGCTCGCCAGGTGGGCACGTGTCAGCCATGGTGCTCACACCCGCTCAGTGGGCATCCGCCCCTACCGCCCGCCCTGGAGGAGTCTTCAAGTTGGGCTGCTTCAAGGAAGAATGATTAAAATCAGCTGCAGTTTGACATAATTGGGAACATATGCTTGGAGAGGGCGCTCGCTAGTTAGAACTTCTCGTAATTGGTTCCCAGCTGGGTGGGGAGGAGGCAACTCCAGTCAGCGCCCGGAGCTGGCTGTGCTCAAGATGTGCCTGCATTGTCCAGCGGGGCCTTGCCCCCGCCCCGCCTGCCGGGTGTGGCCTGTGCAGGCCTCCCCAGGGGCTCTGCTGCTGCTGCACCATCTGGGGCGGCCTCTGACCCGGCCTTGAGTGGCTGGACGGGCAGGCGCCCTGGCAGCCATCAGGAAGACAGCTCGCAGGCCCTCTGGAGGCGGGGCAGCAGGCCCCTGTTAGCTGGCCCACGAGCAACCCACTTGGACCACCTTTCTCCAGGGCAGGGTGGGGTGTGAACACGCTCTCAGAGGAAGACAAGCTGAGCTCCCCCGGGGCTGGGGCCAATTCAGGGCCTCGAGACCTTGCTGTGCCTCAGTAGTCGGGCCCTGGGGGGGAATCACCTGTGAGTCGGCTTGTGCAGATGGTAGGGGACGCGTCCCTTGTGCCCCAGGCCTGACCCCTGTCCTGCAGCCCCTGCCACACCCGGCCTTCCCTAGCGGTCCTGCCCTCTTGGTCCATGTGTCTCTGGGCCAAGGCGCTTGGAGGGTGACTGCCTGGACACCCGCCTCCACACTCCTTAGTTTCCCATGGAAATGGCTACACTAAAGCCGTGGGGCAGGCACTCAGCCCTGTGTCCAGACAGACTGCCGCTCGCTGGCCCTTCCTGGTGGGGGCACTGGGCATGGCCAGCCGAGGCCCCAGTTTCCACTGCTCCCCGGACTCAGTGGAAACCACACCCACAGCCCTGCGAGGAGAGCACAGGGGACAGCTCCCGGCCGTGGCGCCTCACGGGCCTGGGGAGTGCGGCCCCTGCTTCTGTCGAAGCAACACCTCCGCCATCCTCGTGCCCAGCTGACGGTGACATCCGGCTGCTTTCCACCTCTGTGTCTCTTATGGGCCACCATCTGGGACTATCAAGATCACCAGTGACTGGATTCCCTGAGGCGTGCACTCCCTCGGCCCCATGAACCTGGCTCTGGGCCTGGCGGGCACCTGTCCATCTGGCAGCCAGTCCCAGCTGGATGACACCACCCGGCAGGTGAGGTGCACACAACCTGCCGTGCCAGTGTGGGCCATGCCAGGTCCCAGGTGCTGGTGGTGGAACCCATCTCCTGTTCTGAGTCATGGGAAGGGTCGGAAACCCCAGCAGCCAGAAGAGCTCACCTGAGCCGCCCAGTCCTATCCTGGCCACCTCGTTGGGGCTGCTGTTTGACGTCTTCAGCTTCCGCTCCCATCCCCCCATCTTTCTAAGTGTTCAATGCATTTTAAAGCAAATTGCAAACATCTGCACCTTCCCTGAAATGCTCTGGCACGCATGTGATTAAGCAGAATTCATTGCTGAGGTTGGCGCCCACGCCCGCTGTCCTCAGCGCCACCCAGGCCTGCTGCTCGAGCAAGCAGGTGGGCAGCCGGGCGTGGGTGCCCCGCCTGGCCACCACTCCCTCGGAGGCCCAGCCACCCCAGCCGGCCTGCAGTGCACTCAGGAAGGGGACCAGACTACAGCTCAGTGACATTTTAAACCAATGGAGCTTTTTTGGAAACAGAGTGGGTGGAAAATTGCTGGGTTCCCTGTGAGCAGAGCATTCATAGTGCCCGTGGAGAACGCCCCATCCTGCGTCACCAGGCAGATGGCACTGGGCGACCACGGGCTCCGGGGCATGGGCTCCGGGGCTCCGCGGCTCCGCTTCCTTCCCTCTCCTGAATGCGGGGGGCAGTGCTTCACCGCTCCGCACACCTTACTGCCCCCTCCCCTCAACGCTGGGATGCCTTCTGGCCTCCTCTGGTTCCTGTCACCCAGCCCGTCACCCCAGAGACAAGCTTGTCCACCCTCGGACACCAGTTCCCTCCTCGACCCACCTGCCCTCACCTGCCAGGAGCCCTGAACCCACAGCTGGCCTCACCTCTGCTTTGCAGAGGCCCTCGGGGCTCCGCCCGCTCCTCGTGAGGCCTGCAGCTGCTGACCGGGCCCTTGTGCATGTCCGGTCCCCGACGAGGTGGGTGGCTGCTAAGTGATCTGCTGTCTGCACCTCCAGAATGTTCTCTGGGTGGTGTTTTTGGGGGACAGAGACTGCAGGCTGTGGTGCCAGGCACCGCTGGGGTGTGGGGCGCATCCCAGAGATTGTTCTGGCAGGGAGACTGTGTTTCCTGGGTGAGGGCAGCTCCAGCCCCGGGGTCTGCTGTAGCTCAGAGGGTGTCTCTTCATGAGCAGGGCTGCTCAGCTGACAGTGGTCCTGGCTGTACTGTGGACGCTGGTGCTGGCTTCTGCTGCACGGCCCCTCGAGGTGCCACGGGGCAGGCTCATTGGCTATGTGTGCTGAGCACCGCGTGGGCCTGGCCCTACTGGGCATCTTCGCTGACTGCTCACGGGTGCTGAGGACAGGGTGCTGTCATGCCCTGTGCCCATGAAGGAGCCCAGAGGTGCAGAAACCAGTGATGGGCAGAAGGTGACACCATCATGTCCCCAACTCACTGCCCCCAGCTGGGCCTTCGTCTTCCCCTGCAGAGGTCCAGGCCCATCGTGCCCCTTGGTTCCATGTCCGTCCTGAAAGCCTGGGGTGTCTGGGTGAGCCCTGCAGATGAGGCTGCTGCCCCCACCTCTCTCCCCCAACCCTCTGCCCTCAGGGAGGACCCAGGACTGGAGGGGGAGAGACCAAGTGCTGCCCGTGGGCCCCGGCTGTGGCTCACACCCATGCGTCCCAGCTCCCAGAGCTGCTGTCAGCCCAGTGCAGGCATCAGTCCAGGGCCTGTGGCGGGTCTGCTGGGCCCCTGGATAGCAGCAGCCTCGGGCCTGGCCCCCCGCTGGTGATCTCAGTGTGCACTGGCACGGGTGCGTGTGGGCACCGCCTGCGCGCATTGTGTACACGGTGCTCTGGAGGAGGCATGTCTGAGTGTGTTTCCGCCTTGCTCAGACACCCAACCCACGTCCCAGATTCCCCTGAGAAGCGAGGGGCAGTGACCATGCCCGGGCGGGGTGGAGACTTGCAAGCCATGCGCAGAAAGTGCGCTGCGCACTGTCTCGCAGAGCCGCGTCCCCACACAGGCAGCTGCTTTCCTTCCCTGACGTGTTCTGGCTGCCCAGTCCCTGGAGCTCCCCAGAAACCCTGTGGACAAACCCTTCTGCATCTCATCCTTGTCACTCAGTGCCTTGGGCACACTTTCCTGTCAGTCCGTGAAGGCACATGGCCGAGCCCTTGCCTGTGTTGCCAGCTGCCACCCACAGGGGGCAGCTGTGTCCCCCCGTGACCACATGGGGTTGTGGAGGGCGTCCCCAGCGCATATGTTCCCGGGTGCGAGTCTGCGCTGGGGGACTTCCAGGAACAGTGGGCTCTTGGGGCACCTGCAGGCTCTGGAGAGACACTGCCTGGCGCCCTAGCATCTCCGGCCCCCTGTAGAGCAGGACGGCCACGCGCTAGAGCGGCCCGAGAGCACTGCACCCCCACCGCCTTGCCAGGTGTTGCTGGTCCTGCGGGCGCACAGGGCAGTCCAGGGCACTCGTCAACTCAGCTTCTGTTGCACGTGAGAGGGGTATTCTAGAGGGGGGGTGTGTGTGTGTATGTGTGCGCGCGCACATGTGTGTGCACTCACATCCTTGGTCTGCTTTCCAAACAGACGATGGGTCCTTTTGCTGACTTCTTGGACCTCTCTGTATGGTGAGCAGTTGGGCTCAGTTTTTTGTGAGGTGTGAATGTATTTTCGCAACTCGTCGTCTGTGTTTGGACTTTGACATATTTTTTACCAAAGGAGAGGTATTTGATTTTTCAGTGTTCACGCCCCTCTTTTGGTGGGGGCGGGGCTTCTGGGCTTTGGGTCCTCCTCTCGCAGTCCTGGGTCAAGGGCGTGGAGCAGCCTCCCCAGGCTTCTCCTGGCTGCGCGGCAGCTCACGCCCCGCACTGCAGCCTGCGACTGGTCCGCAGCCTGCGGCTTTGATGTGCGGAGGGGCGGAGTCTGGCCGTCTGCCTCTGAGGAGGCTTGTCCTGGTCACTCGTCCAGACTGCCCACGGACACCGGTCTTCTCCTCGAGGGCTCTCGATGCCCCCCCCACGCCTGCACGAGGCCCCCGGGTCCTGAGTCTGTCTCCGTGTCTTCTCCATCCTTGGTTGCGTGTCTGCCCAGACCTCCCATTCCGGGTGGCCCTCATGGAAGCCTTCACTGTTCCGGGTTCGGTGGGTCTCCTGCGCCCAGACTGTTCCCTCGCAGGGTTCTCCTGGCAGCTCCTGTTTGTTCGTGCAGGGACTTCAGGGTTGCCACGTACCGCCCCACGTCCGGACCTGCGTGGAGCCCTCACAGCCTCACCTGCACCGGGTGTGTCCTTCGTGCTTCTCGGTGCCCGTAGGTCTTGGTGCTGTGTCGCACCTGTTCCGGCGGCGGCGGGTCCGTTCTCCGGCCTCACCGCCTGACGGTCACACGTGGCTCCTGGTGTGCGACCTGCCCTGTAGTGGCCACCCGGGCCTGCCAGCCTGCGTGCCGTGGGAGAAGCAGGGCGCTCGCAGAGGGAAGCAGCCCCGCCCCCGCGGTGGCAGCAGGCTGCTCATGTTTATTAACGCCGGGAATGGAAAGGCAGGCACGCTGATGTGCATTTGTGCAGAAATTTCCACAGGCGCTGATTTCTTTTGATTTCTTAAGAGAAGAGTGGCGTGTCCTGAATATTAAGCCCTTTCTCGTCTCCTGGGCCCAGAGCTGGTGCCCACAGGCCTCGTTGTGGTCTGCTGGCCCCGTCCTCACTGGCAGAGGAGGCTGCTTGGCGTCCCCAAGGGCTCACTGAGCGACTCCCTCGGGGTCTTTCCCCACCTACTCCCAGGGAGTGGCCCGTCCTCCCCACCGCTGGCTATGCTTAGGGTCCGAAAGGCACAAGCCACTGTGAGCGGTGCCATCACGGCCCTGGCAGCTGCTCCTCATGCCATGGGGGCTGTGCTGGTCCTCGGTGCCACCTCCAGGTGTCAGCCTGGGCGTCTCAGACTGCAGCTGTGACGTCTCTCCTTACCTGCGCGTGGTCCTTGCAAAACACTTAGAGAAAAGCTGGGACATAGCGCTTTGCAGACCTAGGAATTGGATGCGACAGATATCACGTAGCAGTTGTTGTAGGTGTAAAGGGCTTTTCATCTCAGGGGCCCCAGGATGATGCCAACCAGCTCTGCACCTCCCAGGAGTCAGCCTACCGTCGCAGGGCTGCATTGGGTGGGTGCCACTCTCCCGTGGGGCCCAGAGGAGGGCGAGGCAGCCGGGCCTGACTTCCACGAGCCCAGGCTGTGTGACAGGGACAGAGACAGACTCTCCTGTAGACAGACCGGTCCACCGGGGGGCACAAGAGGAAGGGTGCTGGGGGAGGACTTGGGAGGGACCCTGTGCTCCCATTCTCCCGCCGGCTCAGAGAGGACAGGTGACCTTGGCCTTCCAGAGCCCTTGGGGCTCTCTATGGCAGGTTCTAGAACAGTCACATGCCCTCTGGCCCTGGCAGCTCTCCTCTCCCACACCCGCTGACCAGCCCATGGGCATCTCACTCTTCTGTCCACCTGTCCCTGCAGCCGCTGCTGGGGCTGCTGGAAGCCGAGGGTGCACCAGGTGGTTGGGAAGGAGGCAGAAGAAGACACTGTCGTGTCCTCAGCGCCCACACCCCTGTGCATGGGAAGGGTGCTGGGGCAGGGGCAGGAGGCCCTCCCAGTGCTTCCCTTGGTCCGGGCATGTGTTCTGGCCTCTGGAGCAGGGAGTGTTCCTGCGAGCCCACCAAGTGCCCAGTACCGTAGCCAGGCACGCTCACTCCAGGCCATGAGGCATGCAGGGTGCAAGGCCAGCACCCGAGAGACCCACCCAACCCAGGGCACCTGCCCTGGGCCTGTGCAGGTCTCCATGGGGGGCAGGTGTGGCAGGGAGACAAGGTCACCACGGCAGGGGCCTGGGAGGGTGGCACAGCCCCATATGGGAGGTCCAGCGGTGCCTGGCCTGGACTAGGGAGCACCCCCAGTGCACGCACTTTCCCACCCCACCCCCCTGCTCCTTGGCTGTGCTTCCTTCAGCCTGGAGAGGTATTGATTCAGGCTGGAGGCTGGTTGACTTATAAATATGCATGAGGATGGGCGGTTATTTAACTGTGCTTTTTAATTCTCTGCCCGTCTCTGCCTCTCTAGCAGGGTCTGTTAGTATGCACAGCAGGCCCAGGGAGGCAGGCGGGCCTGGGGCACAGCCAGGGGCTGCGTCTTCTTTGCCTGGCCGTGGGACGGCCATGGTCGCTCTGCAGCAGGTCCAGCCACAGGCCAGGCCAGGGTCTCTTGGGGAATGTCCTCTGTCCAGGTGTTTTGAGCACAGAGCCTGAAAGCTCCTTCAAGATTGAGGTCTCCAGCCTCCATCTTGCGCAGGTGGGAAGCTGAGGTTCGGTGACCACAGGAGGCTTTAGGGCACCAGCAAGTTAGAGGCAGGATGTGGACATGACCCGGGGGGAAGCAGGTGCTGCCCACCACCCACCGTGTCCCCATAGACTCGGGACACTCACCCAGTAGTCCTGGACACAGAGGGACACAGCCATTGACCCAGGCTTGCGCAGAATCTGAGCAAAGAGAGAGATTCACGCCTGCGTGGGTGGGGTGGGGAAGCAGCAAGCCTCCACACAAGCCTGCTGGGGAGCCCCCCCCACTGGCCCTGCCACCCCCCCATGTGCTGGGGTCTCGGGTGGCCCACACCCTCTCTGGACTCGAGACGGCACCCCCACCGCCATCCCCTCCGAACCGAGTGCCTGGTGCTGCTCAGTTCCCTCCCGGTGTTTCTGCGCTGGTCCACAGGCGCCGGCTCGAACCCGCGGCAGGGAGATGTTCAAGTTCGGTCGGTCGCCGCACCATACTTCACAGGGGTCGGAGCTGCCCCTTTTCGGGTTCCCGTCCCCTCTCAGTAGTCTCCTCAGCTGCGGATCAGACAAGGCAGTGAGTTTCTAGCAGATCAGCCATTCTCTCTTTCTCCCTGGAAGCTGCCCTCGCAGCGGAGCTCAGCAGAGCCCCCTCCTCTCTCCCTCCCACTCACCAGCTTGGGGCACCCCAACGGCACTCCTCCACGGGCGCCCAGCCCCCAGCCCTGCGACCGCAGTGGGCGGGTGACAGTGCCAGGGGGGCCTCTGCTCCCCACCTTCTCACCAAGCCCACGGGAAGGGGTTCCAGTTCAGCCCACGTTGGTGGCTGTCGTCTGTCCCTCAGCGACTGGCACCGTGTGTGTGTCTCCGCAGCAGGCCACATGCATGCCGTCCGTTCCATGAGGGACAGCAGCACAACAGTCCTGTCACCGCCGTGAGCAGGCCAGAGCATGGCGCCCCCACTCTTCTGACCTTGGAGAGTCCTGCAGGCATGGCCCAGGCCCCCAAGGAGCCTGCCCCCACGTGGCTGGGACCAGGAGGCCCTTGGTGGCCTCCGGCATGTGCCCATCCTGCCTCTCTTGGAGCCTCCACCGGAGGTTAGCTGCAGTTTCCTGGTGCTTGGTGACAAAAACCCCAGAACTTAGTGGCTTGAAACAGCAGCAATCTGCCCCCACTGGTCTCTCTGCTGGTCTCTCCTGGGTGTATTCACCCAGATTTATGCAAACGGGCCTGCTGGGCTGAACCCCTGGGCTGGGGCCTTTCACCTGTGTGGCCTCAGGCACATTACAAGAGGCAGGCTGGACGTGCCAGGGCCTAGACCTCCCACACACCACACTGGCTTAGAGACAGTGGGGGACCTCATCAGGAGGGGCCTGGAGGCAATGGGCACACAGTGACCCTCTCCCCCAAGTTCCTGTGGGCTGTGGGGTATGGAGATGTGGTCAGGAGCCTCTCGCTGTGGCTACTTGTGGGGGTGGAGGCTCGGCCTCAGCTCCGGTTGCCATCGGGAGGGCCACCTCTGCCCTTCACGCTCAGGAGCAGAGCAGGAAGAGGGAGCACTTTCTCCTGTGGGGGCATTCGGTCACATCCTGGGCTGGTCCTGGAAGTGGGGCACCTGCGTCGGAGGCCAGTCCTCAGGCAAGAGCAGGGCAGGTTGGAGCGTGACACCGGCAGACTCTGCCTGTGGCTCACCCTTTCGTTTGAACGGGAGCCAGAGAGTGGCAAACAGGCACGCAGTCCGGAATGGGTTTGCCTCGGGCCGTCTGACAGAGCAGGTGGCGGTGTCCTCACGGCCGTTTTGTGGGGCTGGCCCAGTTCACAGAGTCCGCTCGCCGGGACCCGGGGCCGGCGGATGAGAAGACACCCCTTTCTCCCACAAGCAGTGTTTGGGGGCAGCCTGGAGACTTGGCTGAGGGCTGTGCTTGGCTGCCCTGAGCCCCAACCCGGGTCTGACCAGTGGTTCAAAAGGGCAGCCCCCCCACCCCCACACCCCCATCCAAGTCAGGCTCCTGCCTCTATGGCCTTCTCGTCCTCATCTTCACAGTGGGGTCAAGCTCAGGGCCGCAGGGCTGCAGTGCCACATGGGGCAGAGGGGGTGACCAGAGACTGATTCTTCTGTGCCCAGGGTGCTGACGGGGCTCTGGCTTCCGTGTCACCTGGCAGGTGGGCATATCTCTGCCAAGAAGCTTCAGCAGACCTTTCTCCCATCCCTCACTTCTCCACAGAGCGCCCACGTGTCTCAGCCACCACTCAGGGCTCTCGAGGGGCCAGGACAGCATTGCCATGTCCCCATGGGATAGGACAGCATTTCCACCTAGAGGCACTCATGGCCTCCACAGGGAGACGGACATGTCATGCAGTGGGTGCCCTGATGGGGCACGGGGCAGCTGGCTCAAAGGGTGGTTGTACTGGGCCCCCAGGAGCGGGGAGGCGGTCGGCTGGGTGCAGCACACAAGCCGGCAGCTGGTGGCAGCAGGACCTGCAGGGCCCAGGAGCCTGCAGTGCGTGGTGGGCCCGCCGGTCGTGGGGGGTAGAGGGCCGGGGTTGGACCCGAGAACTTACCCTGCATATGTGGGCATCTGCGAGCCCCGGAGCCCAGTCACGTGCACAGTGGCGTCCTGTCTGGAGCTGTGCCCTCTGGGGGATGTGGGGCCTCCTTCTCGCACCCGTGTCCCTGCACAGCAGTCCTTCCCAGTTCAGTCATCTAGAACCAAGAGAGTGCAGAAACTGCCACAGCCCAAGGAGCAAGAGGGGGCTGGACTGGAAATCACGCAGCCCCAGGACGGACCAAGGGCGCTAGGGGACTTGAGCAGTGTGCATCAGTGTGGCAGCACTGGCCCGTGCGTGAGGCCTGCGTGTTGCCGTGATGCACACATCGCCGCCGGGTCTGCTGCGGGTGGCAGGGTCCTGCGTTTTCTGTGACTGGGGCACTTTCAGTCCACGGGCCCTGCTGTCAGAGACCGAGAGCTGGTGGCCCTGCAGGCCGATGGGGCCCCGGTCGTCCGACCCTTTGCAGTACAGTGTGTGTGAGATATCCCTCCCAGTCCGTTTGCACACTCGGCAGGTAGGACCGAGAGGAGGAGGTCATGTGTCGAGGTTGGACAGTGTTACAGAAGCATGAGGGGCAGGCCCGCTCTTTGCCATCTCCCCATTCACTCCTGCAGGTGTGTGATGGCACTGTGGCCTTGGGGCCGCACCCAAGGCCAGAGGAGGCTGGGGGTCAGGCCAGCTCTGGGTCTGTCCCAAGAGGGTCCCGGCTCACATGCCGCGTTCAGGTGTGCCATGCTGCCCCACTCCTCACCGTCCACTTTCTGTGTCCTGATGCTGGGTCCCCACCCTGTGATCCCGCAGGGTGACTACGACCAGAGCAAGACCAAGGTGCTGCACTTGAGCGCCAACCCGGCCAGCGAGGCGCGGCAGTGCCTGCGCCAGGACCAGGCGCGGCTGCAGGAGGAGTGCGAGCGGCTGCGGAGGCTGGTGAGCGCCCTGGAGAGAGGTGGCCCCGTGCCCGCCGACCTGCAGGCTTCCTGTCTGCCCTCGTCCAAGGAGGTGGCAGGTAGGACCCTCGCCACCCTCGATGGCCACTGGGGCGGCTCAGGTGTCTGTCTGTCTGTTCATCTGTCCACCCAGTGCAGGCGGCCAGGCCACAGGAGGGGTTGGCAGCAGGTCTGGGGGTCAGGTCTGCGGAGCAGCTGGAGGTAACTCGGGCCGCAGTGGAGAAGCCGCTGGCCAAGCGAAGTCTTCCCAGACCCCAGAACAAGTCGGTATCATTTACCCGTTTGTGCCCGCTGACTGGGAGTAAACCCAGTGCTCCGTGGAAACAGTCCCCTTTCACAGGCCTGAGCGCCCAGCACAGGCCGCGGGACCCTGGCGCAGGGGCCCTGCCGCTGCCACCCCACGCTCTGCCTATTCCGAGTCGGGTGGCAACCTCCACCACAGCGTGCGTCGTCTCCAGGGGAGGGGCCCCTGGCATCGTGTCACTGGAGGCCTCACAGTGGCCAGGCCCTGACCGCCCTCAGAGCACCACCTGGAAATTGCGGGGAAGAGCGCCGAGGAGGGGCCTGGGCTCTCTCTGTTTTCCCGGAGTCACCGTGCCCATGCCCCGAGGGAACCTGGGGCTGGAGGGGCACCTGCGGCTTCTGCACTGGAGAGTGGCCAGTGTGCTGCCTGCTCGGGGCTCAGGGCACCCGTGAGGAGGGTTCCAGAAGCCGTGCCCCTGCAGGGACCCCGTGGGGGCGGCCAGGCCCCAGGCAGATGACCTGAGCACCCGGGTGCCCAGTCCACTGGTGCTGGCTGAGTGTGGCGACACAGCGCTGGCTGCTGGGAGGCCAATTGCTTGCTTGTGCCCGCCAGGCTGTGTGTTGTCAGCAGAGTAGCCCTCCCCTGGGGCTCTGCATCTGTCTCCTGGGCTGTGACCTGTGACCTGCCCAGTTGCAGAAGCCTTAGCTCTTGCGGCCTTTGGCCAGATTCCCTGGGAGCCAGACGTGTCCCCGAGAGCAGGCTCCAGAGCCTGCCAGCTGCTAGCAAGCGCCTCGCCCACAGATGCTGTCCACCCTCCTCTCTGGACCTCAAAGGCCAGCCTTCCCTGCCCCACCAGACCCATGGGTGCCAACAGCTGTTGCTGGGAGCAGCTCAGCTCTCTGGGGCCTGGAGCCTGGGCCCTGGGCCAAGGGCGCTGTGGGAGCAGACACAGCGGACCCAGTGACAGAGTGGTCGGCTCCCTGACAGGTGCATGGTGGCTGCGGCTGCCCAGCCGGCTCCCTTCGCTGTGCACAGGGCGGGGAGCAGATGTGGGCAGTGGGGACAGCAGGAGCTGCACAGGGTGCTGCCCCTGAGGATGGCGGCTATGCCAAGCGGGAGGGACGTGCGGCCGGGCTCGGCCCCAGGACTAGGGACAAGGGACGGCCGCCACCCTCCCCTACCTGCACTTTCAAGGATGGCAGGAAAGCTCAGCGGAAGCTCTTTTTGGACCTTTGGCAAGAGAACTGCTGACCCTTTGTTAACCAAGGGTTCGGCCCCACATAAGCAGGAGCCAGAAACCTCACTGTCTACCGCTGCCTGCTGGCTGCTCGCACGGCCGCCATGCCGCATGTGGGCTGGCCCACAGGGACCCTGGGCAGTGCTTCAGTTAGGTGATGCGTTGGCAGCAGCATATCTAGTTCTGTTGGAGCGACGCTGTGAAGGCAATCAAATATGTCCCCGCCTGGCTGTGGGCAGCGGGCACTGAGCTGTCTTGGGAGGACGGGGAAGAAGTGGGGCGCTCCCAGAGGGCCCAGTGGGGGCCTGTGGGCGGGGCCTGCAGCCTTGCTGCAGCAGCAGGCCATCCTAGGCTGGTGCTCACTCGGCTGGAAGGGAGTCCCAGCCGTGGGCCACACACGCAGACTCTGAGGCTTCATGTAGCTCACGCCTGGTATGTGGTGACACAGGCAGGGTGGCCGAGCAGCCTTCGCTGCCTGCCCAGGGTATGGGGGTGGGTGTCCCACTGCGGTGAGGGTTGTGCTCAGCCCAGGAGCCACCTGGGCAACTTCGAGCCTTTGGGGTGGGTAGGACCCCACCTGCCCCTTCCCAGCCTGCAGGAAGGAGGAGCCCTGGCCTGCATGCCCCCGGCTCCTTGCAGCCGGTGTGGAAGCCTCTCCAGGCACTGCAGGGAGGTGGGCAGGCAGCACCCTGTGTCCATGAGTTGTCCTCACTTCCCAATAGCACTGGGAGCAACAGGGGGCCGTGTCCCAGCCTGGGGCTTTTCTTACCCCACAGGCCTACCAACAGGAGGGAGGGGGCGTCACTGGGCTTCTCAGAAGCCCCACCAGTCAGCCCCCAGGGCCCTGCTGCTGCCCTGGCCTGACCAGAACATCCTTGCACCTCACAGAGCAGCTCGGGTTGGAAATTGGTGCCCTGGACGCCTAGTGGCAGCCGGTGGAAACGCCCTTTTCTTGGGCAGCGGCAAAGGAGAGAAGGGTGTGTGCGCTCCTGTTGGGGTGGCAGAGGCTCTCCCTGCTAGCCACCCTGCCTACTGGCCACCCTGGCCCGCAGCCCCAGACAGGGAGCACACTGGGACGGGCTGTGCTGCGCTATCCCAGGGCCAGCTGCCGAACCCAGCCACGGAGCCCCAAGCCCCCGCCCCCCAGGACAGGCTGTCACAAGGGCCAGGGCAGAGAAGGGGAGGTGCATGCACCCTGAGCTCAGGCGGCTTGGGCAGCAGCACCTTCCCTGTGGAGAAGGGAGGGGAAGGGAAGGGGAGGGGTGGGGAAGGAGAAGGGGAAGGGAGTTTCAGGAGACCTGAGACGGCGGCTATGGGGACAGTGCACGCTCAGCTCCACCCCAAACGGGCACAATGTGCTGGGCGGACGGCCCTTGGCTGCCAGTGCGGTGGTACCATTGTGTTTTGTGCACTCCAGTGTGTGCAGTGGGGTCTCCCTGGCATTTCAAGGTGCTGCCAGCCGTCTACTGCCATCAGCCTTCCTGTGTCTTCCTGGGCGGAGTGTGTGCCAGCTGCTTCCAGGTCTGATCTGGATGCCCTCTCCAGCACTGTTGCCCTGAGGCGCCAGTTTCTTCTTTGCTGGAGTCAGAGCTGGGAGCTCTGCCTGGCCCAGGGCCAGGGTCCTTTCTTTGTGTCTTTTACTACAGCACTGTCCCAACCTTTTTGGCACCAGGGACAGGGTGGCAAGGGGCTGGGGAGCAGGAGGCAGAGCACGGGTCAGCTTAGTACAGGGCTGGGAACCTCCGCACTAGAAGTTCTTCAGTTTTACGTTTAGATCTGTGACCCACTTCGACTTAACTTTCCACGTGACATGAGATGTATCTCGATAGGCGGGTTTTCTTGTGTTTTCGGGTTGTCATCAGTGTCTGGGGGCCCCAGCGTCACTCATGGGAACTCCCGCCCCTCACGTCAACTGGCTGGCTGGTGGGCCTCCTTCCACACCCGCCACTCCCTTCCTGGGAGCAGTACCCGCGCCTCACCGACACACACGGGCTGCACGCTCGGCGTCCCAGGAAGGCTGCAGACCCGTCACGCGATCCCCCACTTCACGCTTTCTCCTCGGGTGTCTTGGTAACTCCCGTTCTGCTGTCTGCCGTGTGAATTTTAGGGTCGGCTGACCTACGTCTGCAAAACCCTGCTGGGGCCTGTACAGGAGTCCCAGTAGACCTGCAGGTGAGTTTGAGGAGACCCATCTCACACCTGCCAAGCCTTCCCGCCCAGACCGCGTCTGCGCCCCGTCGGCTCGGGTGGTCTACCAGCACCGTGCGGCACCGGCACACCCCACCCCCACACATTCTGTTAGACGTGCGTGCTCACTGTGGCCTCGTTTCTTCTTGGAGTCACTGCAGGTGTGCTCCCGTGGTCGCCACAGCTCTGTGCCATCCACGGAAGCGCGACCGGCCCCGTGGCCACGCCTCACTCGCTGTGCATCCTGCAGTCTGTGATGGGCTGTGTCGGGACCGTCACAGCGTCTGCAAATGGGGGCTGCGCTGTCGCTCCTGTGAAGCTAGGTGTTGCACATCCGCACCCTCCCAGCCTGGCCGGGGCTCCACAGGACAGTGACAGCGCTCCTGCCGCACTGTGAGGAGTGCTGGCTGCCGTAGGCGATTTGCAGACATGCCTTCCTCGAGGCGAGGACAGCCCCTCCTCCTGTCTGGCTGTTGAGCGTGTGGGTCATGTTGGCTGCTGGGCTTTGTCGGAGGCTCTCTCCGTGTCAGCTGGCGAGCCCCGTGATTGCTCTTCCTGGGGCTGTCGGGTGGTGGGCTGCTGTGAGAGTTCCCAATACTGGACCGGCCTGCACTCCTGCGCTGCAGTCCCCTGGGCGTGGGACCCTCATCCTTCTATGTGTGGCCGGACGCCACATGCCAACGTGGGGCGGCAGTCTCCGTCCTTGCTTGTGCCAGTGTGCAGCGTCCTTGCCCTGCCCGGGTCCGATTCACGTGGAGCCCAGTGAGTGGAGCGGGAAGCGTGCCTCCTTCTCATGTTACCGAGGGGGACTGCGTGCCACTGGTACTGGGTCTTTGCTGAGCGCCATGTGGACTCTTCAGTGCGGCCCATGGGGCCTGCCTGACAGGGCTGGGGGAGATTTCTCGTCATTACCAGGCGCAACAGACCAGAAGTGGGTGTTCCTCTGCACCCACGTGTGCACACCTAACGCCCAAGGAGGTGCTGTGAGGAGGGGGGGGCCTGGGGGAGGGGAGGGGATGGGCCGGGCCGGGCCGTGAGGCCGGAGCCCTGCCAAAGGGACCAGTGCCCTTCGAAGACGGCCCCCAGGGCACCCTCACCCTTCAGCCGCATGAAGACACATCTGAGTGCCAGGAAAGGTCCCCCCAGACACCCACACTGCCGGCTGGCCCCGTGGCCGAGTCTCGCAGCCGCCACTGCTGTGGGAAATGAGCGTCTGTTGTTTGCCGGCCACCAGTTGGAGGTGCTTCGCTGCAGCGGCCAACTGGACTGACAGCAGCAGCACCGGCCCCTCTCCCCTTGGCGGGAGCGCTGTCGTCCACGCATCCGTGCAGAGTCGGTCCTCCGTGCCTGCACCCACGCTGCTGGGTTTAGGGGACAGATGCGTCTGTGCTGTCCCCGACTCACGTCCCCGTCTCCGCTGAGTCAGAGTCCATGTCCCCTCTTTTCTTCCCGCTCTGGGCCGTTCGCATCTTTGCGCTTTTTTCTTTGTCTGCTTTTCTGGAGTCTTTCACGAGACCTGCCCTTTGGTTTCATTGATTTTTCAGTATTGTTATGCTGTTTCCAGTTTCACTGATTTTTGCTCTTTTCCTTATTATTTCTTTTTTTCTGTTTTGGCTTCATCTTGCTCTTTTTCTAGTTTCCTAAGGTGGGAGGATAGATGGTGAATTTGAGACCTTTTTTGTTTTCTCATGTAAGTGTGCCATGCTATGAATTTCCACCTGGGTGCTGCCTTGCCTGCACCCACAAGTAGTGACATGTTGTGTTTTCATTTTTGTTCACTCCAGAAGGTTTTCAGGTTGCCTCTGTGAAACACACATCATTTCAATGTATGTTTCTAACTTTGCGGCCTGTAGGGGTTTCCCAGGTAGCTTCCCATTACTGCTTCCTCACCCGTTACGCCCTGCTGGGAGCACGCACTCCATGTCCCTGCAGGCTTCCCCGCTGGGAAGTGCCGCCCACGGGGCCTGCGCTCCGCAGGGCGTCTCAGACCGCCGTCCCCACGGGGCTGGTAGCACGTTTGGGTTTGGGCCCGCCATTGGGCTGGTTTCCTGTGCCCTGTCTGTATTTCATTTCCGCTTCCCTTTCTAAAACTATTTTCAGATTATTCAAACATTTTCTAGTATTGCATTTTGATCTCTCTTATTTTTCATTATATCTCTCTGGGTGCTTTTTATTTAAAGAGTTTCTCCAGGGATTACATTATACACACTTGACTTTTCACAGTGCAGTTGTAATTAATATTTTGCTGCTTGGGCGGTAAGATCCTACCACGAGGCAGGCTCCTCACCACGCCCCCACCCCTGTAGCAGGCACAGGTGGTGGAGACGCCACCACAGAAATGCCCGTTACTGCTTTGAACTGTCACACGCACTTTAAGGACCGTCAGCGGAAAAACCAGGTGGTGGCTCTCACCTGGACTTGCAGGGTCCCACCCGCTCTCCTGGGCTCCTAAGCCCACGGCACCCACGGGGATCCCCTCCTCCTGCCTGAGGAGCTTCTGTCTCCTCCTTCCAATCAGGCTTCCTTCTCTGGCGGTATCTTTCCTTTGTCCCCCTTTGTCCCCCTTTCTGAAGGGCATCTTTGCTGAGTGTGGAGTTCTGGGTCAGCGGTTCCTTTCTTGCAGGACTTTTAAATCGACAAGATTCCTCTACCGACCGGCCCCTGTGGTTTCTGAGGGGTCAACCACCATGGTCATTCCGATAATTTCCCTCCAAGGGAAAGGCAGCGGTTGTGCAAAATGGTGTTGTGAGCGAGATGTGGGAGGGAGGGCTGTGGCGCAGGCACGCACAGGGTGGTCTCGGCATCTGTGACAGAGGCGTGTGACTGTGGGCCGCAGTGCGGGGCCTGTGCGGGACTCCTCCTCCTCTTCCAGGGTGAGCTCCCCCTCGGTGGGCAGGGCCTGTGTGTGACTCCACCTCCTCCTCCACGGTGAACTGGACCAGGATAAGCTAAGACTGCTCTGCAGTTGCTCCCTTCTCTTCCTGGAGCGTCAGCAAGGCCCACATCTTCATCATCCTGGGTCTGGTGCCTCTGGGCCCTAGTCTTCCTAACAGGTCTGTTTTCCTGGTTCTTCTGTGTTGCTTGATGGTGATGGTGCTCTGGTGACTGACGGTCTGTCTGAAATTCCATGGAGAAGGTTCATCTGATGGCTGGTGGGTCTCTGCCGGCACTTCCCACCGCCGCCTCCCGAGGGCTGCGCCTCTGCATCAGTTCTGCATAGAGACGTTCGCTGCGCTTGGCGTCACCCAGGGGGACCTCCCTCGGTGCAGCTGGCCACCCGGCAGGGCCTGGCCCACAGTCCAGTTCTCATAGCCCTCAGCGTGCTGTTCGGGGTCAAACCCCCCCACACCAAGCTCAGGGGTGCATTTAGGGGTGTGCACGTTGCTGTGTGGGTGTGTCCCCCAGAATTCTGTCTGCCTGAGCTGTTGATGTTTTCCATTCCCAGAGGGCCCCTCACAGACCTCTGGCCAGAAATCCAGGGTTTACTTACCCTGCTGTTTGTACACTCCCCGCAACTGCACCCGCCTCCCAGGCCACCACCAGCCGGGGCACAGAGTGGAAAGTCTTGCGGACGCACCCGCTCTGGGGTCACCAAGCCACGGGGAGGAGGGGAGGGTCCCCCTGGTTCCAGGCACTGGAACGGCTGCACTTCTGGGGTTGCCGAGGTGCAGGGACAGAAGAGGGTGGAAAGAGAAGAAAAGCAGAATTTCTCTCAATTCTTTCTTGGGCCAGAAGTGAGGGCTTCTCTCGACACTCTGAGCCCAGGAGTCAGGTGCCTTTGCACCCGGCTGGGTGGTACCAGAGTCCAGGCAGAGACAACAGCAAGCTCAGCGAGTGCAGGCCGCGGGCTGCGACATTCCCTGGGCCTTAATCTCATGGCTGGTGACAGAGCGGTCCGTGCCTGGGAGCCTCCAGTGGGAACCTGCAGCCTGCACAGTCTCCCTGGCGCGGCCTGCCAACGCAGAAAGGACAACTAACCCGCTCTACAGCTGCTTGGAGAACTCAGAAGAGGACTTTGCAACTCATTTATGAGGCAGATGTTACCCTGGTTTTGAAATCAATGGCAAGACGACAAAGCGAAGCCTGTCGGGATTATTTCTGTGTTCGTCCCAGGAATGCCGGCCTGGCTGAGCGTTCCAGTCAACCGCATGTCCTCCCCGAATCAGGAGGTGGAGCAGAGGAGACGCAGTGTCCACAAAGACTCTCAGCAGGCTGGGAGCAGCAGGCCTCTCCTTGGCTTGAGGAGCAGCACCTGCGGGCACCTCCCTCTGCCCTCAGGCTTCCAGGGAGAGATGGCACTTTTCCCCACCCCGTCCCCATCAAAGGCACTGGAGTCGGGGCCTGGGGCAGGAGAACAGAGGCAGCAGTGTGAAGAGGAAGGGGCATGGGCATCTGCACAGCCTCAGACGTCGCAACAAACACAGTGTTCAGCACTGCTTTCTGCATGCTGACCTTGAGTCCTGTGGCCTCGCCAAACCCTGTGACGTGAGCACACACGTGCGTGTGACACATATGTATATCATGTCACGTGCCAGCTGCAGACACGTGGACACTGAAGTGAAAAGCACAATGCCATTTCTATTCAGCCTCCCCCAAGTGCAAGTCCTGGACTCAGATCTGGGTCCCCAGACCCACGCAGCATGGGGCAGGAAGTCGAAGGAGATGGGTGAGAGGGGGCCGTGCATTCACGGGCCGCCACTCCAGTCCTCGCACCCACCAGGGGGCTGCAGGGAGCTCACCTCGGAGACGCTGCAGCCTGAGGCTCCTGCCTGTGACCTGTCACCCTCCCTAGCCTGCAATCGGCTGGCCACGCACCCTCTTCAGGGTTGTCTGCGCCTTTGGTGGGGGACAGGGTCAGATGTGCATTGTCCTCTTCCCCCGAGTGGCCCTCGTGACCTGTGAGAGCAGCGTCACTTGGGCACCAGGAACCGCTGCCAGCCCAGTGTCCTTTGATGGCAGGGAGTGGGAAAGCAAGCTGGTGTACCCTCCAGTGCACTCCACTCAGCACGGACTCACCCAGTGGCCTCCCTGCCACCCCCCTCCCCGGGAGAAGGGCCCAGCCCAAGGCTCACACTGCAGGACATTCCCAAAGGGGCCAGGACACAGGTCAGAGGATAGCGGGCTTGGGCTGGGCCAGGGTGCAGGCAGAGAACTGACTGTCGGGGCGTGGGGAGGCTGTCGTGTCTGTGCCGACCCTTGCAGACTACAGCATGTCCACTGCACTGTGCAACCTTTTATGTTTTTGGTAAAGGTCTGCTTGTTGTGACGTGTCCTTTTCAGACCTTTCACGGGAGGACCGCATTATGTCCTTGCCCAGAACCCAGTCCTCGAGCCCAAGCTCCGTCTCTGCCCCTCCCTTTCCCTGTGGCCCGCCCTGCAGGAGGGTGTGGCTCTTCCGCACACTCACCTGTTCATTCTGTTGCTTTTAAGCTGAGATGGTCCTTTAGTCACTTGATTAATAATTGTATCTTCTTTTGGGGTTTTTTTTTTTTTTTTTTGCTACTGAAAGATGTAACCTACTTGGAAATCATCCCGATACTGTGACTCAAGGCCGAGCGCAGACTGGCCGTCTCCAGGGCCGCGAGCAGCCCCCAGGGCCTGAGGTTCATGCCCAACGAGTGCTCGCCTTTGCCATGCCGGGTCTGTGCTCGCGCTTTCTGGCATTCACACTTCACTCATCTGTACCGCGCTTTTAGTAATTTCAACCTTAAAATGTTTTAAAACCTGGTAGAGCAGGTGTTACTTTTGTTAACTCAAAGATTTTCTTACCTACTTGTTCTTTTAAGTGAATTTTAGGTGTACTTTGTCAAGTTCAAGAAAAGGCCATTGAGAGGTTTTCTTTACCTGTTTGGTAGGTGAGTGATCTTGCTGCCTCCCTGTCTGTGTGGGGACGGCGAGGGGAAGGGGCCCAGACCCAGGCTTGTGCGGCAGGACCTTTTCTGGGGCACCGCCCCCACCCTAGGGCCACTGGGGCTCAGGTCCCATCCCCTTCCCGTCAGGTGTCGCTGGGGTCACCTCCACATCCATTACTTCCTGGGCAGGAAGGCGTCCACACTGTTCCCTGCACCTTGAGTCCACACCAGTCTACGTGTCCCTAGTTCTCGTGAACTCCCTTGTGCTGCTGAAGCAAACTTCCAATCTGGTGGCAGGGCCTGGGAAGTCCCCAGAGCCTGGGCAGGCGACTTTGGGCTTGGCAGGGCCTGCTCCCGGGGTTCCGCTACATGGCCAGCGGTGTGGCCTCAGTCCCTCAGTGCTGGCAGCAGGCTAACCACCAGTGCCCACAGGGTATGGGGGGTGTGCTCCAGTGGGGTCACAGTGACAGCTGTCATCTTCATTGCCTGGGGGTCTGGACCCGCCAGGAGCCAGTCTGGCCCACGGATCCCGCTCCAACTGGCAGAGGGCTGCACTGACACAGTGCCCCAGTGTATCCCATGCTGGACGGAGGCGCCCACCTTCACAGGTGGAGTCCCAGCTCCGGGGGGGGTGGGGTGGGCGAGCTGAGGCTATGAGCCTTCCTAGGAGTCACCCAGGGCCTGAGGGCCCAGATGCAAGTCCCACCCACCAGATACCAAGTAGGTGGCCTGGGAAGGGCTTATGCCCTCTGAGCCCCAGCTTTCCCCTCTGAGAAATGGGACCATCTGTGAAGCCAGGCCCAAGGGGAAGCTCAGAGGGCCAGCAAGGCTGTGGTGGGCAGCCCCTGCCCTGCTGGCAGAGAGAAGGGTACATGGGCTGCGTACGCCACCAGGTGGTCCGTGACCTCAGACGGAAGCAGGGCGGCGCTCCTGTGTCTCAGTCTGCCCCAGGCCCTGCAGCCCCGTCGAGGTTGGCCGAGTGCCCATGGCTCAGGCAGGGCCGGTGGCCTGGGTCAGCCCACTGGTGTGTGTCAGAGCTGGCGTTGTCTCCGATGGGTCCCAGACAAGCCCACCAGCTAGGGGAGAGCACCTCACCCTCTTGGCTGCTTCTAGGTGGGGCTTAGCTGGAAGCCAGCCAGCACTTCACCACTGTGTGTCCCGGCTGCCCTCTCCCCCGTTAATGTGTCCTCCAAGTCGGGGTGAAGACAACGCCAGCAGTTTGGTGTCCAGTCGGATTATAATCTAGTCCCTGGTTTGCAGGTGCTGGCCTGTGCTGCCGGCTCTGCTCTGAGTGCACGAGTACCCAGGAGGCCCTGCCCCTGCGGCTCACACCCTCCTTGCCCTGGGCCGCCAGCTCCTTCTGCAGGGTGGGGCCTCCACCAGTGTGGGCACCAGCCCACCCTCCACCTCCCTCCCCAACTTTTCTGTGCTGTTTTAGGGACAGGGTGGCAGAGAGCCTGTGGCCTTGCCAGGGCCATCTGTGGGGAGCCAACCGCAGGGTGGCAATGCTGGGGACATCGTGCTGCCTCAGCGCCCTGACAGCTGGCA